>LPNX010403481.1:223214-274726 GCA_001517045.1 Pseudotsuga menziesii
GTAAGAGGAATTGGAGCACATATGGGAACTTGTACAGTGTGAAGAAGAGTAGGCTTGAGCAGTCCAGGGCAGATTCAATGGTGTATGTGCACTCCAACCTTCGTCTTATTTACAGGAAGAGGGAGGAGTGGGTGAAGGGAAAGACAAAGATGTGGGATGTCTTTCCTGATGATATGGGTTTGGACAACAGTATGGAGTTGGCATTAGCCAACATGGATCTTAATGATCCAGTGCTAGAGCTGGTCACTTTTGATGATAGTGATCGTATGGAGGGGTCATCCTCCACCGCAGGAGATGCAGGTCATCAGATGGGCAGAGAGGAGGAGGAGGGGGAGGAGGATGAGGATCAGGACAGTGATGAGTATGTTGATGTTGATTCAGGCATGGAGGAGGACTACTGACATATGGGATTCTCCCATCTTGATCCACCCCTTTTTGTATTTACTGTTAGACTTTAGTCTATTTTGGCATTTGCCAATGCCCAGTGGCATTCCGACATATATGTACATTGTATACATTTTGATTTTGATGACTTAATGAGAAATATGGTTTCGACATGCATCTATGTTTCTCATTGTGATTTGTGAATGACAAATGTGTTGTGAATCGTGACTTGTTCAATGATCATTAATGTGTTTTTATTCTAATTTCTATTGAATATTTGTAAATGTTCTAGTTTCTAAATATTTTTGGATCTATATGTCTATATTTTTAAATTTTAATATATATTTTAAAAAAATATATATATATGTATATAAAACGTATCCTACGTGTCCTGATTCCGGGGGTCACCGTGCCCGTGTCGGACACTCGAATCCCCGTGTCCTTCGTGTTCCGTGTCCCCATGTCAGGTGACTTAGCCTAGCCCTAATTCAGCTACATTTTAGGGCATTTTTGCATGGCAAGTTTGCATGCCCAGTTATTTCGTATTTTTGTATGAGATTGAATGTGCGAGTCAGCACTACAGTAGAACATTAGAGAATATCAGTATTTGGGATATTACAAGAGAGAAGGGAAGCCTAAGCTGAGGCCCGAGGGCACACATTTCTAGAGTGGGCATGATTTTCTAGAAGAGAGGTGCACCAACATAGATAGTCAGTGAGCACAGTTTCCTAAAAGAGCTCTGAAAATAATTACAATTCGTAAAACAATGTTTATGCACACTTTTTCAGTCATAAAAGTGGTACAAAGTTTGAGGTAATTACAACATTGAACAGTGGGTCATACAACAGAGGAGGAGAGTATCGTACAAGCGTTTTTTTGCTGTTAGCACTTTTTCAAGGAGAATCCTATTTAACTGACCGTTTGCACCGATCGGACGACCGCGGTCGTCCGATCGGTGCAAACGGTCGGTTCAAAAGTTAACTCCAAAGCCTGTAGCAACCCGTCAGTCCGTACAGAAGTGGAGGGTGATCATGCACACAAACCAATAGAATAAATGAAGCTTATGATGCCTATACAGTGAGGCCATACCAGGTAAATTTTCTGTAGAATACAGTGTATATTTTGGCATGCATTTTGAGGTCGAGGAAAGGCACAAAAACCAAGGTTATGTTCTAATATTTAATGCTATAATCAATGACTATTGTACTCTATGACATTTCTGTCTTGCAGCTCAATAAAATTCTCTTGTGAGTGGTTTTCCCATTAGGGTATTTTTATAGGGTATTAGGCCAAAATCACCGTATCTGATTTTTATTTTATAGTCTACTGTGAAGAGTATTTTCCACTACTAAAAGTGCTTTTAGTACTGTGTAGTTTTTTACAGTCACATTAAACATGTATTCCAGTGAAATGTGGTTTTATTTTATGCATGTAAAAGACTAATATCATAGTGTACTAAGTGTTTGATGAAATCTGGTTGATGAAGTTACTGCACAGATTTCAAGGTGTTTAACAATGACATCATAAACATATTCAGCAGTGAAGCATTCATAGGATTCCCATTAAACATATTTAGAATACACGTAGAAAACCCCATGGGCACAATAAATGTAGATCCATGGATTCATGCAACAAAATAAAGACTCATTAACCATAGAGAGGAAAAATATAAATATATACGAGACAAAAATTTCTTGATAACCAATGGCATCTTGAATCGGTCCTCGTTTTCAAGTAATTGCAACCACATTATTACAACAATTACAAGAAGTAATTGCATCTCGTCTCTTCCTTGAGATTATTTCCTTTCTCCATGAAAAGAAATACTCCGATTCTATTACAATGAAGTAGGATACAGGAAAAAGAATAGAACTAGTGTTGCAGATCCCTTAAACTATTCCTCCCAAATTTATATAGGCTCTTGGATAATAATAATTAGCCTGCTTTGTTCATATTTTACTGCATTCTTTATACTCCCCTGTCTCGACTACTGATTGTGTCCTTCACGAAAAATCTTTTAATGATGTAATCTTGTTTACTCAGTGACTAGGCCCTTGTTGAGTTGACATTACCAATTATTCCATTTATGGGTAAAATAAGTTTTATATTCAATGACAATCCTATATTTTACGCTGCCTATTTTATTTATTTTCCCTTGCATGTCCTTGTTTGGAGGCTGGGAAGACCCTCCTGCTTGCTGGGTCAATTCTTGTTGTTATCCTCTCAACAAAAGTTTTCAAATCCTGCATATGAATCCATCCCTATGGAGACAAGCTTCTTCCCCCTTCAAGGATTCTGAAATATTTATCCAACTCAGAATGAGGGTTGTTATTAACTTTCCCCAATGTTTGAATCATGTTTTTTTAGCAAAGCTGAGGTTTCAATTAAGGGTCAGAGTTGATTCAAGCTTTCGTTAGCTGTGGATATGGTCACTTTATCTACTACAAATATGAGTCCAGGCATGGAACTCTAAATAATCTGACCATACAGTTTTTTCCAATACAACTTGATCTTGTCATTCCATGGGCATGTAATCCCATTCTTCACCATTGTATTGACATCCTTGAAAAAGGGATTAATTAGGATTGTCGATTCTTCCATCTTTCCTTTGATAATTTCTAGGATTGTGAACTTACTAATGCATCTATCAATATCCATATGGGACCCTGTCCTGTCATAGATTTATAATCCTGTCAACTGGTCTGGAGACAATCTGTTTATCACTATATTCACCATCTTGGAAACATGATATCTAACTTGTATGGTTTCATGGTTATTCTCTAGATAAGTCTGAGCTTGCTGGTACATTGTATGGAACTCCAAGAAGAACTTGATATGAGATATTATTCTTAGGTATACCATTAACTACCCATGTCCATAAAATCTCCTTAGTATAGGAAAACCTTCTCACCATTGGGGCTTCTGTTAGAGCTTCTTCATGTCTGGCTTTCCAATTAATTACCTCCACTTGTACTGCCACCACGTTTTTATTCAATTCATGTGCTTTTTGTTCATCTTTGCTTAATTTTTTCCCTTGGGTTTTAAGGCCATATTTCCTCTTTTCTTCCAACTCCTCCATTTAAAATGCTTTCCTTAGATCATTAGTTGCTGCTGTTTTCCACTCAAAATGTTTCCTGTCCATTTGTTCTATCCTCTAATCCAAATTTGATATTCTCTCTTCGTGAACTACGTGTATATTAGTTAGAGGGGCTAATTCTCTCTCGTCTATTTCCTTTTCAAGAATTATCTTAAGAGTGCCAATTTTCACATTAGCTTCATATAAATGGTTACTGAGATCTCTTGCACTGGATTTTGCTTCTTCTAGCATCTTAGTTGTCCTCTCATTTACACCTTTATCAACAATTAAAGATCTATTTTCTCTTCTTAGAAAATTCAGCTCTTCATTGAGCCTTTGTTGTTCTTCTTGCATTTGATGTGTTACAGGGAATGATTGAATAGATAGAGAATCCTATAGCTCCTTGATCTTTCTAAATTTATAAGCTACTAGGGTCATTAGTACATTACTTTAGTGGAGCCATGGGTTCCTTATCCTGGCTTTACTACTGAGTCTTGTAGTCTTTGATTCTCATTTTCCAAGCACTTCACTCTAGCATTCAGAAATTGGTTCTTGACACTTCAGGAATTATTATGTACTGGTTGGTTATAGGATCAAATTTTGGTATCATCCTAGAGTGAGATTGGGATTATAAAGATTCCAGACCCTGAAAACCTTCTTGAAGTTGTGCTATTCTTAGTTATTCTTATCCCAAAATTTGTAGTGGGTTTGTGATTTCTAATGGGAAAACCCTTTCTATCCCGGAGGCCTGTTGTATCATCTCTGGAGTTGGAGAACTAGAGTGGATATTGGAGGTGGTTCCTGTCACTAAAACATAAATGATATTAGAATAAAAATAAATGGAAAATAATTAGGAGATGTTTCACTTCCTTCTTGTTGGGGATCCTGTTGTTCATAAAAAATATGTTCCACATATAGCATAAATGGTAGATTTTCATGATTTCCTTCTCCAGGTTCCACTTCATTTGTTTAGTTTTATTGTTTTCTGACTCATCTAGTGCGCCTTCACTACATTTTCTCTTCCTTGCTTCTGAGAGTTCATTGGTTACCTTTAACCATGTTACATCCACTTCCATATCTCCTTTCTGCAATGTTTCTTCCCTGACTAAGGGTTTGGTCTTTTCCGACTTTCATGCCATTGCTTCTATAGATAAACACTATTCCGTTACATGGTATTGAATTGTAATGTATACTCAGGATGAAGGTATTGCAATTGGTTTACTGGCTTCAATGCGTAAAGGCTCGCTGGTTGTTTTCTCGACCGATGATGTATCTCCTGTTTAGACCCCTCAATAATATCAACTTTAGGTTCTTTAGGAGGTTTTCTTTGTTCAAAACCTGGGGCACTTCGAAGTCAAGGGATTATACAATTGTGGACTCTTTCTAAGCTATCTCAGAAGGTATCTGATGACCAGCTTCAAGGGGTTTTTCTCTCCTCTCATAGGTGAACTTTCATATGCTCCTATTCCCAACTTGTTAGAACTTGTTAGGTCTCATTTCCAGTTGAATGAACTCTTTTCTACCTTGGTTGTATTTTCCAAGCCCTTGCCCTAAATTGTAGCCCATTAAATGCATTATAGGGATTGCCTTCTGATAGCATATTGTTTCTTTGGGAGGAGAGGGGATGTGTATTTCAGGTTGTATTTGTACCTCCACCTCACCACCTTTCTTGAACTTTAACATAAAAGTCACTTCCCCATTTCTTCCTTGTGAAGTGGTTTCATAATAGGGGCATCTTCATCCTCATCAGTATCACATCCTCGTATAGGTTTTCAAAATTCGTGTCTTCAATGATAGTGAGATAAGGGGCTTCCTCTTTTCCCAAGTATTTATGCATCCTCCATTGTGCCCCTCTCCTATGTTTGTTAGTGTGATGCTAGTTATACTCAAATATCTACTAACATGTAGGGGCCTTGAAGTCTACATCTTCTTTGGTTACTCTGGATCCCTTAGGCTTGTAGAAGGTATAATAAATAGGAACATTTAATGGCTCAAAAGTTGGAGCTGGGAAAATTTTATTGCTGAAGAGATGGATCTACTTTCCTTTGCAAGATTCTCTCAACCTCTTCATATTTCTCCTTCATTATCCAATTTGTCAATGTTCATCTTATATTCACGATATTGCGGATTAAGGAGTTTCCTTCCCTTCTCTTGGCCAATCAATAGGTTAGTATCATACTTCCAAGAGTAGTCCATGTGTAAGTACAAGGATTTCAATCTCTCCATGATTTTGTCCAAGCCTCTTTTGTCATTTATTGCATATCCCCGTAATTATGGGGAAAGGTGTCCTACCTTTCTTCTTGGATTTGATGAAATGCAACTTATCCATTTCTATCATTTTAGCGGTGTATTTCAACACAAAATCCATGGTAGTAAGTAATACAAGTAGCCTATAGGGAGGTTCCTTCGCCTTCTTTTAACTACCTCTCCCTATTGTAGATGACATCTAATTTCATGGGGGATTGTTTTGACCACCTTCTGTGTTACCATTGTAAAGTCCTTGTACATAAACTTGGAGACAAAGCATGAACATTTAACATCATTTTCCCCTTTTCTCAACCATGGGACTGATTCATATATTATGTTTCTTGCTCCGTCTTTGCCCTTCTGTAGGTTTAGTTGTTAATATTGATATGACTGGTAGAATAATAGGAGGTACACTAGACAAGAGGGGTATCTAAGAAATCCCAATGTTTTGAAAATATGCTAGTTGATAAATTTTTTCATATGCCAATGCTTCAACGAAATTGAATTGTCATCTCAAGTGGGAATAGAAAGAATCAACAAGGGATACCATCTATTCGTCAATCTCTGCATTAGATTCCCAACTTAAAATTACTGCAAACACTATGAAATACTCTTATTCCCAAACTACAAAATTATTGAATTTCCATGGCTTTGCAGGGATTTCCTCGACTCCTTGGTTATATTTGAGACAATAAAACACTTTATCTCGATTAGATAGACTCATTCTCCTATATTTGGTTGCTTGGGATTCGAGAGAGAGGAGGTCATTAGCAGGATTGGTGTGGAGTATACACGCGATATATGGTCCAGTTACATAGAGCATAATGGTTTGGCCATCGCTAGTGGTAACAACAACTGTGGTGGGACCAAAGTTCTATACAAATAATTACACGAATTCAGGGAATGAAAATGTGTCAAAAACCCGGTGTTGGGCTAAACTAAAGACAAGAGTTTGGCTGGGGGTTTTCCAAACAGGAATTTTCCGAGTGTGGCACTATGAGCTATCTGAGGGAGTTTTTATTCGTCCAGGGAGTGGACACCAATGCCCATTTAGAAACAAAAGGAGGGACCTCGACAAGCTTTGTCGAGTTTTCCAAACTCGACAAAGCTTGGGAAGAAGAAGTTCTAGAAACAGCTTTCTTCTTGGTCATTTTCTCAAGATTGGAGTGATGGATGCAAGGGAGTTTTCATAGACGTATACAGAGAAAGACTAAATTGGTAGCACAATTTATTTCAGCCTAAGGGCTCAACAAATTTAACAGAAAATTCAGAAAAAAATGCACACGGGGAGGCGATTCCCTAACTTACTCAGTTCATTGGTGATGTGACAAATTAGTTCTCAAGGAGATGATGGTTTACTTTGAGTTGAGTTCCCATGCCTCGAGCTGCCTGTGGTGATCTTTTTGCTATTTTATTAGAGAAAATTTAATAATACACTTGTGAAACCCTTATGAGAGATGTATTGGGAATTTTATATGATGCAACCATTGAATTTTGCCTGCAGGGAAGCAGTAATACCGAATTCATGCCAATTTAAGTGGTGTTGTCAGCTTTTTTGAGGTAAGGTATAGAAAAAACTCCAGTGTGGTAACTAATATGATTTATGATGGGACCATACCAACCTCGGACTTCGATTTTGAGCCAGAAAATGGAGGAATCAGAGAACTTGACAATATCTTCAGCGGTATCTTCCTTTTAACGATGAACCCCAAATTCTTGATGAATCTCAGTGAATCCTACTTGGTGTCGGAGTGAACCCTACATCACGAATGGCTAGGATTAATTTCCCAATATGTACATGGCATTAATATATGTCATTGGCTCCCGAACCATTCTACTTATTTCCCGAGTTCTTATGTACACACGAATGGTCCTAATGATGGGACGATAAACCCGATCAGTGGATCTCGTCCGTTCATACTCAAAGCCCTTCCTTTATATTCCATGCATGTCTTTGAGGATGGAAAATATTTATGATAGAGTCATTAAAGGATCATTGAATCTCATTCATTGGCGCTCGATCCCTTTTCTTAAAGTTTCATGCAAGTCATTCAACCCGGAAGACTAAGATTAGATGACAAATAGCAGTGCACTTAATCTTGTCCATTGCTGCAAGCGCCTCTTTTCTTATATGTCGAGAAAGTGTCTAAGCATGAATGATCGAGATCAAAGGCCCATCTTACTCATAGCAGATCTGATCCATCGGTTCTTCTACCATTTCTTACAACCATATAGGTTTCCTGCTACAGGAATCATGTGGACCTCTGTACATAATGCATAAAATTCTTGGATAATCCCTTTGGCACACCGATATGGTACCTATCTTACCTTCAATTTCTTCTACTAAAGGTGTGTGAATGTGTTCTTGGTATATGTGAATGTGTTCTTGGTAAAAGATATAAGGAAATGTTTGATAAAGGTAAAGCTTGACATGCTAAAGAAGAATTGAAACTAATTCATAGTGATATTTGTGGTCCTCTTGAAACTCCTTTGTCTCATGCCTATTTTCTTACTTATGATTATAGTCGTAAATCTTGTGTTTAATTTTTTGAAGCATAAAAGTGAAACCCTTTGGTATATTTTAAGATTTTAAATCCATGGTTGAAAAATAGTATGGTAAAAGTATTAATACTTTGAGAATTTATAATGGAGGGAATTCATTAAAAATGAAATTATCTAAGCATGGTATTCAACATCAAAATATTGTTCCTTATAGACCTCAACAAAACAGGGTATCTTAAAGAAAGAGTAGAACTTTGGTTGAAATGGATAGATGTATCATTTATTCTAAATGATTACATAAGTGTTATTGGGATGGAGATATTTGTTTTTATAACTATAACTTGAATAGAGTCCTTACTAAAGTAGTGTTGTAGATTACTCCAGAAGAAAATTGGAATGGAAGAAAACCTGATATTAGTAAATTTAAGTTTTTTGTAGTGAGTGTTGTGAAAATATCCCCAATAAAAAAACATAAAAAGTTAGAACCCAAGTCTCACAAATGTATTTTCATTGGTTATTATGAGTATTCCAAAGTGTACAAGTTGTTTGATTCATCTACACACACTGTCATCTTTAGGTGAGATGTTCAATTTAATAAGTGTTTCCTCCTCCCGAGTCTGTTGAACCTCATGTTAGCTTGAATTTTCCTTCAACTTTTGTTACTCATATATTTGTTCCTCCTTCCACTCTATGCCGACCCTTGATCATAGTTCAAATTCTTCTTCAAGTGATCCTCCTGAATGTCTCGAATATACAAGTGTGGTTCCTACCAATACTTCTCTTCGTGTTTGGGCCCATGAAACTCTTGAATCTGCAGGTTTTGAGATTGGTATTCCTTCTGATACTCATCGAACTAGATTTGAATTTGTTCTTATGAGATGATCCCTCTACATATGGTCAAGGTAAAGCTAAATATGAATTGGAGAAAGCAAAGTCTTATGAATATGACTCTTTAATGAAAACAAGTGGAATCTTGTGCCTCTTCCTCTTGGAAAGAATTTAGTTGGATGCAAGTGGATATATAAAACAAAGTTTATTGCAGATAGACATATTGCAAAACATAAATCTCGATTATTAACAAAAGTATTCTCTCAAGAAGAAGGTATTGACTATACTAAAACTCTTACTACAATTGTAAAATGAACACGATAAGAACTATTATGTCTCTTGCTGCATCTTAAATATCACCTAGAGCTTGGTCTTAAATAATCACCTAGATCTTGGTATGAGGAAATTGATGCTTATTTCTTAAAGAATGGTTTTACGTGGTGTGTATCTGATCCAAAGATATACGTGAATAACTTTGATGACGATGTTCTCATAATAATGCTTTATGTGGATGATCTTCTTATTATTGGAAACGAACTTACACTTATACAAGAAATGAAGAATAATATAAGGAATGAATTTGAAATGACCGATTTAGGCCTATTATATTATATTTTTGGGTCTATAGATTTGGAAAATGGCTAATGGTATATTGTTGTCTCATCCTAAGTATGCGACAAATTTACTTGGTCGGTTTCATATAAGTGAATGTAAGCCTTCACCTTTTCCTTTCCAGTCTAGTGTAAAGTTATTTCCAGTCTAGTGTAAAGTTAATTATTGATTGTGACAGTCCTCTTGTCGATGCCACTTTGTATTGTTAACTAGTGGGGAGTTTGGCATATTTGACACACAACAGGACAAATCTCTCTTTTGTAGTTAGGATGCTTTCGAGGTTTATGCAAAATCCTCATGAAATTCATTGGAAAGTATCAAAGAGGATTCTCATATATTTACAAGGGACAATGCATTGTAGTGTTTTACAATCTAGCAAAAATAATTTCACTTCTTGGTTATACCAATTCTGATTGGGTAGGGGATGCTTCAGATAGAAGGTCTACTATAGGGTCATATTTCAGCTTGGTTAAGGTTTGATTTCATGGTCTAGTAAGAAGTTGAGAACTATTTCTCTTTATTATTGTGAAGTAGAGTACAATGAAGTAAAGGAAGCACCTAAAGAAGCGGTGTGGATCTGACATGTTCCGGTAGAGCTTGGTCTTCTATAGAAATCTCCTACCAAATTAAGATATGACAATTAGAGTGCAATTCAGCTTACATACAATTCAGTTTATCACTCCAATACTAAACACATTTAATTGGATTATCATTACATTCAATATCTTGTTGTGGATGGTGTTATTTGTTTGGAGTATTGTCCCAAAAAAAGCAAGCACCTGATATATTCACCATGACATAAGCAAAGTTCATGTATCTTCGCACTCTATTGGGAATGAGGGAATTTGTCATCAAGGAGGAATGCTAGTGTACTGCTATCTTCTTCCATTTATGTGTTGTTCTCCCAATGATCATGTTGGTGCCAAGATCTGGTTCCTCAAAATTTTCACATTTCGGCAGCGCGCATGTAAAAAGGAACTCGAATTTTCTCTGCCAAAAAGTTCACTACTATTTTCACAAAATCTATGAGTGTCTAGGTCAAGCTTGGTCAATCTCTTCACCCTAATCTTCCATTTGGTTAATATTTCTAATGTCCATGCTTGTTATATCCTTAAGGTCAAATATGTACCTTAGTAGAGTATTGCCTTGTCTTTGCTTTTCAAATCGAAACTTCCTCAGTCTCCTTCAAAGTCACCAAGTTGCTTTAGTCATTTGAATACTAAATCAAATATTAAAAATATATAAAAATACAAAATAAATATAAAATTAAAATTATTTTAAATTATTTTTATATAATTTTTAAAATAATATTTTATATTTATTTTGTATTAATTATTATTTTGTAAAAAAATGGTTCTTTGAATTATATGCATGAGAAGCTTTAAGCGTAGCCTTAACAATGCAGGTCTCCACCTACTATCGCACTGAGCATGCAAGTGTCAAGTCCATATATTGAGCACTAAAAAGAGAGCCCACGGATTCATCACCCATGCATAACACATTGGCTGGAGTATTAAAACAACAAATGGTTCATGTGTTGTTGCATGACGGATATTTTCACGATATAAAATTAAATGGCCCCCATTAATCCGACCTAAATGGCCTATCAAATCCAGATTCAAAGGACCTAGCTGGAAAAATTCAAGGATGCAAGCTTAGATTTTGAAGGCAGAATATCAACATAACAGATCTATATCTCTATCTCTAGGTTAGTATCTGGAGGCAGGGGAGCAAGACCAACTTCAGATCAGCAGTCAAAGGATCACTTTTGGAATTTCAAGCTATGAGTGCACTGAATGGACAAGTGGCAAGGCATTCATAAAATCCAGATAACAAATTCAAATATATTCGATATATCAATTCCAAACTTCTTGCATAAATGATACATCTTTATTTAGTTGACTGATATAATTGTTCCGAAAAGCTTGTAACAATCTAGATGGTGAATTCTTTATAAATTCTATCACTCTTGAATGTAATGGGGGTTCAGTTTCAACCGAGAGGATGAAGAATGCTATGAAGGAAGTCGAGAGTTATACTCTGGAAAGTCTAAGAATTTTTCTCCATAAGTTTATGTTGGAGGCTTGTAATTTTTATATGATGTTTTATCCGCTTTGAACCACGTTCTGGCTTCCTTTCAATCTCAATATTTTGCATTCTTGTTTAAATTGTTTTTTTGTCATGTAATTATTCATATTGATGTTTTCATTTTGAATACACATACTCAGATTTAATATTTATTGTATTTAGAATGTCATTTTGGATATAGTTCTTTATGCAGTATAGGAATGAACTGTTAGTTCCCCATATTATGAGTTAGCTTTGAACTTTGGAAATCGCTAAAAATTTTATACTTCAATCCAACTTCCCATGTTCTTATCAAAATGTGATGTTATCAACTATCTCATTCCTTCTCTTATGTGCATTAATCTCTTGACTCTTTTATATCACCTACACAAAAAATCATTCATTTTCCCCTGAGCATTAAGATGATCTAGGATTGTCTCTCTAGCAATCAGGAGACAACTTCTAGCACACACACATCATTAAAGGGGAGTGTTGGAATATGTAATTTTAATTTTACATGTGTAATGATTTCTAGTATGATGTAGTAAGCTGCCTTATATAGCATTGGAAGGAATAAATAACTCTAATCTTACGTAAAAGGAGTTATCCTACATGCATCATGAAAAAATATTCTCCTATTTCCATTCATTATATAAAGATGTTGAAATCATTTATCTTTCATGTACTTTGGGATGTTATTCTTCCATACCTCCTGGTATATAATAGAGGTGAAGGAGAGCCTTTGGGAATACCATTCTACTATGTTGTGATGTTATTGTAAAAGATGTGGAGCATATGTTGGGTGGATCTCTATTGTAAGATTGGATATTTATGGAGAATAAAGAAGACCAAACCTTCCCATGGATGTTTCCCCATTTAGGGTTTTTACCATGTATATCTTGTGTATTGTTCTCTTGTTCTCTTGTCTCTTATTTCTTACATGATTATTGTTATTTGTATGGATAGAGGGTTAGACTCGTGGTTTTTTCTATTGATTTATATGTTAGTGTAAATTTCATTTTTATTTTCTCAGTATTCTAATAGTACGATCATTATTTAACCAAGTCAATTTCATTAGGAGATTAATACCTATATGCTAGTGTAAATTTCATTTTCTCAATATTCTAATAGTACAATCATTCTTTAACCGAATCAATTTCATTAGGAGATTAATACCGAAATTTTTTTATATCATTAAACCCATTTAAAAATGTTGAAGATGGATTATAAGTTCAAATGGAGTGACAAAAGAAAAAGGGTGTTCCATCAAGTCAAATAATCCATTGTATCAACCCCAATATGGGTAAGCCTTGATTATTCTAAAAAAAAATCAAATATGTTTATTCACCTCTAAGGATATAATTGTTGGTGCACTTTTATAAAGAAATAAGCATGGTTTGGAGTAGGATATAACATTTATGAGCAAAGGAATTACATGAGCTTAGCTAAAGTATGTCATTATGGGGAAAAAATCCTATGCTTTTGTACAAGCACTGAATCATTTTAGAGGTTATGTGGGGTATTCAATAATAGTTTCCTTTATTCCTCATCTAGCCATGAAATACATCTTATCACAACAAAATGTTTGGGTATTACGGGGGCATGTATATCTAGAATCTAGGAGTATGATTTAGAAATCAAGCCAACTAAATTAGTGAAAGGATAAAGGTTAATAAATGTCAACTCAAGGAAATGAGAAAGCATTTAACATTGGAGACAAGACCAATCCAAATAAGACCTAACAATGCTAAAGAATTTGTAGTAAGAAGATTAGTATGTAGACATCATTTACTAGTATAAACTATCATGTCTCGAATATTTTCTAGAGCATAGAAAAAAGACATTGAGATTGGATGAAACAAAGTATTGCTTGATACAAAGTGGACTATCTTGGAGGAATCAATATGATTGGTACTTAGGTGTGTAGATCCTACAAAAGAAAATAATCTCATGACATAGTTACAAAGTGGGTTTTGCAAAGGATATCATGCGGCTAGGATGCCTGTCTACAAAATATTAAGGGATGGATATTATTGGTCAAAAATATTCATTAGTATTCATACCTTTGTTAGATTATGACATCCATGTCAAATCTTTGCAGGAAATCGCGAAATGGTTGTGTTGCCTTTAGATCCCATGGTGGTGGCAACACCGTTTTGGCATTTGGGTTTAGATTTTATTGGAGAATTCTATGGAAATTCCGCCAACGGTTAAAGTGGATAATGATGATGACATATTACTTAATGAAATGGGTATAGGAAATTCCCCCCAAAAAAGCAACTCACAAAGTTGTAATAGATTTCTTGGAAGAAATGATTATCACTATTATCACTATATTTGGCATTCCAAAAAAAACATCACTGATAATGCTAAAAATTCCAGGTCTATTGCATTGGAAATGTTTTGCTTTAATTATGGAATTAGTTTGGCACACATCAAATTATTATCCATAATGGAATGTATTGGATGAATCCAAAAATAAGAAAATTGATGATGATAATAATAAAAGGTTATGGTCAGATACTAAGAAATATTGGGATATCAATATTAAATATGTGTTATGGGTCGATCAAATTGCCAAAAACAAATTTATAGGGAAAATTCCATTTGACCTAGTGTTGGCATTAGGTTGAGACTAGGGTTCTCATGCAAGGGCCAACAAAGGTCCATTGTATTCAAGATATACTAGCATTTTCAACCCTCACTGAGGGAAGAAGGTCTCACTCTAGGTGCAGTTAATACCATGGGAATGTGGGGGAAGCATATAGTGAGACAGACACAACTATTTGGGTATGTTAGTAATTCAAAAATTAAATAATACTACAATTCAAGACTAAACAACATCTGATGGACGTGAAACATAAATCATTACGACCAAAGAATAACTAGATCATTATATAAAAATAAATCTATATTCTATCATTTAGATAAGTTATACAAAAAATTTAAATGGGACCCCAAACACTTTGTCTTTATTTATAACCTTTGGAATAAAACCAACATAGGTCTCCATTATAATCGCAGAGCCATCACATGCATCCCATAACTTTTATTACACGGTTGAATTGATAGTATGATGAAACAATATCATGTTAACATGAGTGTATGTATGTGTGTGTGTGTATCTACGTCTCTAACCCTTTTATCTAACCTACATGGGTTTTAATACATAAGAAGTTTCTAATATTGATATTGCCAATATGGTTACAAAAGAGACGAAGATGATGAGGTTAGTCCACTCCCTTTGCCAGTGAATTAATTATGGTATATCCTCTCGACCATTGGAACCATAATCATTTCACCATCTTCATGTTGTTGTTGCATCTCCTTTTTTGTTCTTGATTCTCTTCTTAACTTATTTCCTTCTGTGAAACCTTCTCAAAACAAAAGGGCCAAGAAGACCCAACCACAATTATTGAATTTCCCCTAGTCAACTCTATTATTCTATGGACTCTTCAAATGAAGGGGCCAACTCAAGGATGATTTGGGTATTTTGTTCACAAAATGCATGAAATTGCTTGACGTTTAACTTCCACTTGCTAAGAAAAATAGAGACACTAGAAATGAATTCCTAGGGATTCTCGCTATCTAGCTTGGTGGGCTGAGTGGTTACCAAAGCATGCCACTCTACGCATGTGAATGAGTTGTCTTTCTAAAGTGACAAATAGGTTGATCGATCCAATGGGCATGATTCTCGAAGAACCTTCTTGTTCACCGCTACTCTTCATGAAATGAATCTAATTGATCATATGTAGCCTTAATTTATTCATATTTTGCTTGTTTCATGAGGTTATAAATACTTTACTAAGCTCCACATTCATCTTCTTTATTCTCTCTCAATCCTCCAATGGCTTGTGTCTCCTCTCCAACAATACTATCCATCCCTATATAGTATTGAATGTGTTTTATCTTCGTATTGTTGTTGTACACAAGTTGGCTTTGGTAGATTATATTTTTTTTATCTAGAAGGGGGAATATGTCCATAAACTGCCTTTTCTATTTAGTACATTGAAATTATGCATGTTGCAGTTGAGTTTGAAACTCCATAGACCCGTGGTTGAGTCAACACTATGATGCATAGATTAGGATCACATTGTATTTTGACTACACAAGTGAACTAGTCTTAGGTAATTGAGGTTGTTGAATCCTTGTTCAAGCCACAATCCTTCTATCTACATGTGAATAACCTCCATTTCCTACTCCATAATGTACTAGTATTTTTTCTCTTGATCCCAGTCTAATGTGACCTCAAAATATCATGTAGTTCTTCCTGGTCATGTTTGACCTAATATATATGTTTTTCCATTTCCTCGATGGTTAGATTCATCATGGTAAGAAAATTTGTAGTAGATCATTGTTATAATTCAACAACATGACTTCCATGGATTAAAGGTGGCATCCAATTCAATGGTTGGACAACGGAAATTGATGGGTCCCACTATCCATATGTCTAAGATTAGGATTTGGCTTGTGTTTTTTTTCATTGTGTAATTGAATGACACATATTGAGTGACATGAAATAGAGAGGGGAAAGTGTGTTTCTGGTGGATCCATAGCATAACTTGACAATGTTGGGGAAATCTAAGCAAATTCCTAAATTTGGGGCATGAGGGAGAGGCTATATAATGGTGAGAAAGGGTGAGGATGGATGCTTGGAGTGTTTCAACTATATCTTCCTTATGAGCGGAGACAGTAGGAAACCCTGCGTATAGTTTTTCAACCTCTACGTACGTTTCAGACTCTAAGTTGAGTCCATCATCAGGAGTGTGGTGACTGATGGAGGCCTGAACTTCTCAATTGCGCCCAAGAATGTACTAGTTGAAGACTTCATTTGCGCAATAGAGGACTCCATCTCGGTGCTCCCTGAGAATGAAGCCACAGAGACAAGACAGAAATGTGTAAGAATTTTAAAAAACGCTCAACCTCCAAAACCTAATATCAGCAAGGACGAAGCCAAGGTGTTGAAAGAACTTAGAACTAATACCGATATCATGATAATGAAAGCAGACAAAGGAAACGCCACAGTGGTCATGGACACCACAAACTACCAAACAAAAATGCTACAACACCTAATAGAAAGTGGGTACTATAAAGAACTAAGAAGAGACCCAACCGCCAAAATAACAAAGGAACTCATAAAAGCATTAGATAGATCCTCGCTCGACGTGGCAACTAAGAAGAAACTCCATCCAAAAAATTCTATTATACCCAGGATTTATGGGCTTCCAAAAATCCATAAAAATGGTGTTCCATTAAGACCTATAGTTAACATCATAGGATCACCTACCTATCAATTAGCCAAATATTTGGCAAAAACCCTAAAACCACTAATCGGGAACACATTCTCTTATATCAAAGACTCTTCCTCCTTTGTGAATGCAATTAAAAACTTACGCCTATCTAAAGAGGACATCATAGCAAGCTTTGATGTGGTATCCTTATACACAAAGGTACCGGTGATGGAAGCAATTGAAATAATAAAGGAGATCACAAATGAGGAAATTGCAGATCTTGTAAAATTTTGCTTGAAATATACCTACTTCTCTTTCCATGGAAAAATTTATGAAAAAATAGACGGTGTAGCAATGGTATCTCTGCTATCCCCAATAGTAGCAAACATATACATGGAACACTTTGAAAAGAAAGCCATCGATTCATATCCCCTTAAACCAAGTGAATGGAAAAGATTTGTAGATGACACAAATTTTATATGGCCTCATGGCAGAGAAAACCTAGACAAATTCTTCACACACTTAAATAGCTTATCAAAACACATAAATTTCACCATGGAAATCCAAGAGAATGATAGCCTTCCCTTTCTAGAAGTCCTCATCACAAAAAAAGGTGATGGATCCCTCACTCATCAAGTCTACCGCAAAAAAATCCACACAGATAGATACCTACATGTGGAGTCACACCATCATCCCTCTCAAAAACTAGGCATCCTCACAACCCTCTCCACCAAAGCAATAAGAATCTCTGATGAAGAACATATTAATGAGGAATTAAAACACCTATCTAAAGTAATGCAAATCAATGGGTATAACATAAAGGACATTAAAAAGGCTTTTAAAATAGCCCAAGAATCAAAGAATAAAAATAATAAACAAAAACAAGACTACTCCAAGATAGAAATTATTCCCTATGTTCATGGTACTTCAGAAAAAAATTGCTAATGTGTTAAAAAGAAAACAAATTAAGACAATATTCCATCCTCAAAATTCACTAAGAAACATTTTAGATAAAGCGAAAGACAACATCAACCCCATGTAAAAGAATGGTGTCTACATGGTACCCTGCTCGTGCGATGACGTATACACAGGCGAAATCGGTCACTCTATACAAATCAGACTAAAGGAACATTGCGCCTATATAAAACATGAAAGAAAGAAATCAGCATTAGCGGAACACTCTTAAAAAAAAACACCAAATACGCATGGAGGATGCAAAATTCATAGCATTGGAAGATCATTACAACAAAAGGAAAATAAGAGAGGCTATCGAGATTGAAAAACACATTGAAAATTTTTAACAAAGATGATGGGTTAATATTATGCAAATCCTGGAAACCAATAATACATTCCCTTAAAGAAAAAGAAAAAGAAAATACTAATGGTTGACTAAAACAGGAAATGGCTAAAAACAACTATTTATCCAAAAGAAATAACCTAGATTCCATTGACACACCACACTCCTGACGATGGACTCAGCTTAGAGTCCGAAACGTACATAGAGGTTGAAAAACTATACACAGGGTTTCCTACTGTCTCCACTAATAATGAATATCTGCGGAAACATAAACATAAACCAAACTATATCTTCCTTGCTAACCTCTTCCATAAATTCGTCTAGTTTTTCTCTTGCATCACCTTGACATTATCTCGATGAAGGGGGATGATGCAAGGGATCATATTCAATCCCACTATAACCCACCAGAATCTGTAACTATGTTATATTTTGAGGAACTCTAATCTTTAGATGATGACACTACTTTGGTGGTTTCAACAACACAAGATCCATTAGACTTAGTGGGAGATACTTGAACTTGATCACATGAACCTGATGGCCCTATCCCAAATGTTTCATTGTGATATGGAATCCTAGGTATATAGAAGAGGGATTCTAGATTACCATCCTTAACATTAATCACTAACACCCTAGTTGCAGGCTCATCCACTACTTGATATGCCTTTAAAGTCTCTCCAACATAGCTAAGGATGCAAGATGTGCTGAAATATGTAATCTCCTAAAGAAATTAGTCATGAAGAGGTCGTGGCCTTAGAAAGTGTGAGAATTGATTTACAGTAGGACCTAGGAGCCAAGGGGATTCCCACAATTCTATATTACACACAATTATGCACAAAAAAAGCAGAAAGAGTGAAATTAACATACACAAATGTAGTCAATAATTGATATTAGTATGACTGTCCAACATGTAAATATGCTTGGATCAGGTTTATATTACATTAGGGAGAATCATTAGCCTTTGGAGGCCATAAGGATGCATACAAGTGTTGACATAGATCCATCGAAAGGGGTTCATGCTCTGTCGACACCCTTAACTCAGCGATCTCACTGAGTACCGACCCAAATAGGTTTTACCCTGTCCAACAACACCTACGAAGCAGATGAAGTCTCACTTGAGATGATCGAGGGAGAACTATCAGAACCACGTTTCTGCAGTAAGAAGGAGGGTTGTGCTTCTACTGTCTAACTATCACAACATCACTTCAGAGATCTAGACAAGGGTTTACTATCCTGACTTCATATCATAAACCATCATATCTCATCAGCATATTCAGATAGCAACAATACAATTACTCATAAATAGATCAATCACCATGACATGATTTAAAACACATAAACATCGCATCATTCGGAAACACCAGACATGTTGCGGCATTGATTCATTCACATTGTTCCATTCAACATAGGAAAAGCAGAAAGACATAAAACAGAGTGTTTCCATCAACCTCTGTCATGTCATATTACTTCCGCATCAAAACAGGTTTCCCAAAAACATCTTCCTAGTTGCGACAAAAACAGGAATCAATCTTCCGTAGAGGACAAGAAGATCATATGATCGCGTTTATCTCATGATTCACCAACATAATCATAACATCACTGAATCACATATCATATGATCTCTCTCAATATTATATTCCTATTTCTATTTATAGGCTTATGCCTTTTACAAAATGGCCCACTTTAGCAGACTTCCTAACTAATTCGGATGAAAACCTACAAAACTATGACCAAAACTACAAAATCATGACCAAGACAACTATTTGTCGACTTTCCCACCTTGTGCACCATATTTGGTCTTGCACATCATCCTTGGTGTTGTGTAACTTACTTTCTTAAAACCACCTGCCAACAGGCCCCCAACACAATCTTGTGGCTCACCCTTGAGCCATGTTAACTAGAAACAACGTAGTCATTTATTTTGATTTTGAAGTCCTCATACTATTATTTGAATTATTTTACTTGCGCCCTCATCTTGTCACTAATCCCCATCCAGTCTTCGACATCTTGTTCATGTGGATGTTCGACAATCTTCGCGGTCACCTCTCTTCGACTTTCCTGCATCGCTTGAAGTGCAGTTACTTCTTTCAACGACAGCTTCTTGCCAATATCTTGGAAATCCTCATGTTGAGTTGTGCGATGCTGTTGACGCTCCCGCACCTTGGTTATGCGCTGCTTCAAAGCCTTTAAATTCGTCTCCTTTGTGACTTGTACAACCAGGGGCATCGCTCTGAGTGATGTCCATAGTGCATCCAACTGTGCTTCTGCTTCTCACAATTGTGTGTTGAGCTGCTCCAACTGCTCGTCCTAGACCACGCTACCCCAAAAATGAGTGGTCGCATCTGTAATCAGCTTGAACTCTCTCTCACTCTCCTCAAGTCACATTGCCACATATTCAATGGTGCCTTTTCGCTTAGCAGCCTTCTCTAGAGGTGTGCCCGGGTTTATTAGTGCCTGCAAGTCTTTAAGGTTTCTCTTGAAGTTTGCAATGACTTGTCCCAGCTTCTGAGCTTTGGCTCTTGCATCCATGTCCTCCATTATCTCTAGGAATTATTGAAAGGTGAAGAAAACTTCTTTCTCCAGCCTCTCTCTTTCATCTCACAGTTGTGGTTTCTCGACAATTAATCTATCCTGCTCCTTTAAGTTCTCAATCTCCTACTTCGTGGACTCTTCCCACTCCTACGATTTTAATAGGTGATCGTCAATAATCTGCTCTTGATCGACCAAGTCCTAAATTGCTAACTTTTATAGTTGCACCAAAGTCTGCATTGATAACTCATTCACATCTAATGTGATTGTTTCAAATCGTTGCAGTGAGGAATCAACATCCTCACTCTAGGTGTACAATGCATGCGGCAGAATCTGCACGATCCTAACGCACTTCCCCGTACTTATCTCACCCATTCGCTACAACAAGTTCGTGTCGGGCACCCTATATAAAATAGCATTTATTAATGATGTCAGTTGCCACTTTACCTCTTGAAATCTCTTTGTTTATTGTTTCCTCAGCTGTGACTCACTTGTAGTCATCACCACTGTGATTTCCACAATGATGCGGTTCACTTGTTCATCCTCCATTGGCACTATGTTTCTGGCCTCGCCTTGCTCTTGTCTTCTCTTCATCCTAGTTTCCTCGAACCATCGCTCCACCTCCGAATCCGGAGGATTTCTTGATGATTCCTCTTTGGACTCTTGGTCGCTTTGTTGTAATGGCACTTGATCCAGTGGGTCATCAACTGGAGGACCCACTAAAGGATCAGACACTTCTTTTGCACTGACTAACTCTCTCCACGTCGCAATACACTCATCCACTACTGTGTCCAGCTCTGCATCAGTTAGTTTATACTGCATAGTGTTATATCGAAATCTCATCACCCTCATGTTATGAGATAGGTATCCCCTTGACTGCTCCAATCCCCCAGATTTTCCCTAGAGAAATGAAGGAATAAATTAACCCCTTGCAATTTTTCCCTCTTTTGAGCCGGTAACTCTCTTTCCCCATTGACCAAAAGCGTTACCCAAGAAGCAAAGAGCCAGCACTGCTCCTAATACATGAGAAAAGAGAGGTGTCGTTGCTCTTTCACTTACCGCCAAAAGCGGTTCCCCCTTATCACCGCCTGTTTTCTTCTTTGGAAAAGCGGTGCTTGAGTTTTGAAGGAAAAAAGAGAAGCTTCGAGAGGATTCTCGAAGCTTGCCTATGTGGAGCCTCATCCCTATGGCTTAGGACCAGCTGGAGCTCAAGATCCTCCCTTTTAGGATCTATATCCACCTCACCCATGAGATCCTCAACCATACCTATCCTCCCATGCCTTTAAATACTAGCTCATCCCCCATGGGACAAAGGACGAAGAATTGTGTTGCATACCCAAACTCTGTCAAAATCATTCTTGAGTCTTTGGAGGCAAGGTGAAGTTAGAGGAAAGGAGCCATTGGAAGGAAATCTCAACACCAAGGCATGAAGGTTGTAGTCTCTCCAATCATTTATTAATAAATAATGTCTTTTCTTTCCCATATATGTTGTTTCATTTGCATATATTGATTGATTCCTTGGTCATGAGCATAGATCTAGTTGATTATATTGTATGCTATCATGTTTTCTTTGTTGTCTTCCATCTTTTACAGGTTCTTCTGCGAGGATAGCAAGGAAAAACTTTGAGAGAAGCATCATGGCATTCCATTCAAGTGATTAACCAGATCTAGGGAGAGTCTAGCATTCCGTGTTTGTGTTTTTTTCTAGGTATGAACCATTCAGACTAGGGAACAAGCTCTTGTCCGCAGGAGATGTGTATTTTCGGCTAACAAAAGTGGCGACTCTGCTAGGGATCTACTTTCAATTTTGGATCATTGGTAAGTTGAAACCTCCACCTTCATTTTCAATTTCTATATCTATGTTTCCATGCATAGATCTGTAGATCTACTTTGAATTTGATTGTTTTGCCTCTGTCTGCCTTTGGATCTTCATATTTTTTGTTCACTGGGTTTTTTAGTGATTGTTTGGGTTCATTTTTCAGTCTGTAACTTCCTTTTCTATGGCTTTTTTATTTTTCAAATCACCATCTTGGGCACTGCTCTTGAGTTGTGTTATAAGTGCAGTTCTAGAGCTATCATTGCTCTTCGTCTATAGTAAAGAAGCGGTGCTGGACCTGGTAACGCCTTGGTGTGAACCTGCAGTAAGCGGTGCCACCGCTCTATTCCTGTGTGCAAGAAGCGGTGCTTAGGCTGGTAACGCCCTGTTCAACACCTGTAGAAGCGGTGCCAGGTATTCTTCTTAGCCCTATTTGGTATTTGATTCTTAAATTATTCTTTTGGTATCTGAGATGCATTCTCCCCCCTTGAGCATGTATGAATCCATAGTTATTCTCAAGAATTTTGATTGATGTTGGTCTTTTCAAGCTTCATAGTTGGCTTTGAATAGAACTTGGTTTTGTTAGATCTTTGATTTCTGTCTTCTTTGATAGAACAAGAAAAGATTCATTTTAGTTTTTCTTCATTTGTTATACATGATTTTTGTATGTTTTTTCCTTTTTTCATAAAGTTGTGGAAAAGTGCATATGAAAGTTATTGTATGATTTTGTGATTAGTTCATTCTCACTTTAGTTGAAAAATATGAACACTTTTGTATAAAGTTGTAACAATCTTTTCTTGATTTTCATTAGAGGTCTCACTTCTTTTTCAATTCAAAAGATAAGATTTTGTTTGTTTAAGTTAGGAAAGGACCATATAAACAAGTGTCTTTTATTTTTGTATGGGATTTATTCTATGTTTCAAATAAATTGAACCTCTCTCTCCCTCTCTTAGGTAGAATTTCATTGAAGAGGAAAACTTGCATTATCATATAGATCAGTGTGCATCTTCTTTAATTTCAAGGTTTCACTCCATGGTTCCACCTAAACACAAGATAAAATTAAGCACTAGCTTAGGTTTAAACTTTTTAGCAATTTGTGTGATAGGTTAGAGACGTGTTCGGGCGTCATTAAACATAGGAGTTGTCGTTATTTGTCCGCACTACAACCTGGGACTCACGTGGTTCTTCCATTTACCGTCGGTATATCAAACAGCCTTTCACGTACCCTTGAGGTATATAGAAAGGTACTTCACGTACTCGATTGTATATAGGAAGGCCCCTTGTGAACGATTGTGCATTAGACAACAATACTACCGATTTGAGCTTACCTTGCGTATATCGGGAGACCCCACTAGGATACCCTATCCAAACCGAGTTAACCTTTTGGCCGTCTTGGCTTTACAGGCGAAGCTTGTAAGGTCTTGATAATCCTAGCGAGAAAACTGACCTTTAACCACTCCTCTCACATATTTTGCTTGCTAATTTAGTTTGAGTAGCGCTTGTTGTCTGTACAGTTAGTATTTTTTAGAAGAGAGAGATAATTTTGTTACATAGTTATGGCTTCACCTTCTAGGACTACCAACCAAGAGAATCCTTTACCAAGCATGTATTTTGTGTTCCCTCCATATGGGGATGTTGGTCCTCCTCTCATGGCTACGTTAAGCCTTCCTAGATTGACTATTGGATTACCTGTTTGGTTATTCTCCAGTCCATTTATCCCATGTACACCAGTTGCTTCTGATCCTAATCCTTCATCGCAAGAGCATCAACCTCATGTTGATCCCTCTCCTTCTTCACCAGATGTGTCTTCTCTCATTTCTACCTCTTCTCCTGTTGAAAGTTGTAGTACTAGTAGTCAAGTGGATAAGAAGAAGAAGAAAAGGAATATTAAAAAGAAGAAAAACAAAAAAACAACCAAGTCTCAACCAATCACTCCTCCAAGTGCGGAGAGTGTTGATCTGCACACCCAAAGACCGTGTAAACCCAAATTCCCTTGTAGGATTTGCACGAGTGATCACCTTCTGAAAGATTGTCATGGTATGTCCCTAGTTTTGGAAGAGTGGTCTAAGGTTTCCCGGCAACCGATGTCATCAGCCTTTGGTCATCATACTGATGATCCCCCCTCAACAAGTGCTTCTGTGGTTAAGAGTCAGAAGGGTAAAGTCATAAATCCTTGCTTTCTTTTTAAGGACATGCACTTTACTTACCTTTGTCCTCGCATGGATGAAGCTTCTAAGTTGTTGGAATATATTATTGTTTCTCATCAACAGATTCCAACAGGTTATCATAAGTTGTCTCTTGAACCCCCATTGGTTGATAAAGTGGTCGATCCCACTCTTTCGTTGAAGAGTGAAATTGAAGTGGCCAATCCAAGTCCATCCTTAGTTGATCCCACTCTTCCTTTGAAGGGTAAAGTTAAAGTGGTTGATTCGGTTTCATCTGCAGTCAATCCCACTCTTCCTTCCAAGAGTGAATTCCAAGGATTCATTTGTGATTGATCCCACTCTTGCTTTGAAGGGTGAAGTTAAAGTGGTCGAGTCAACGTCATGTCCACCCGATCCCTCTCTTCCAATTGAGAGTGAAAACCATTCAACTGAAGTTTTCGTAGTTAGCTCTGATTGTTCTATGCAAGAAGAAGTTTTGTCTCTTTTGATAGAACCCTCTCTAAGTAGTGAGGTTATTTCCTTTGACTATAGTAACCTAACAAAATATCGTCTTCATTCGAGTGTTCCTTTCTGGATAGCTGTGCGAGTTGCCGCTAAGAGTATACTTCACACTATTGTTGACGAAGGGGCTTCTGTTAGCATTATATCCTCTACTGCTTGGAAAGCCATAGGTTCTCCGCTGCTTGTGCTAGCTACCAATAAGATATTGGCTTTTAATCGAATACCTGCAGTGCCTTTAGGGATCCTTACTTAGTTGCCTATTACTTTGGAAGAAGAAAACTGTTTGCATCGATGTTACGGTAGTCCAAGGTCCTTTAGATTTCAATCTGCTCCTTGGACATGATTATGTTTACACCATGAAAGCTGTAGTGTCCACACTCTTTCAAGTGATGTAATTTCCCCATGATGGGAAGATTGTGACCGTTGATCAGTTTTCCTTTGTTAAACCTGATTATCATGTGACTCCTAGTCATCGAAATTCCCTGAATGTCCCGCATGTTCTTGTGGCTCTTTCCCCTTCTAATTAACTTCTTCCCATCATAGGTAAAATGGGGGGCATGGCTCCAGCCTCTGGACTTCATACTAGAGTTAAGTTTCTAGCTTCTTATGTAAGGGGGAAACCCACCAACCTCTAGACATCATGTTGGATTATAACTTGTTTTGAGCAAAGTTCCCATTCGACATCAAGCTCATTAAAAAATGAAACAGATGCCTATGAGCAAAGTTCCCATTCTATGTAAAGCTCGTTAAAAAATGAAATGGATCTCCTTAAGCATATTTTACCTTTTGGTTTCAAGCTTGCATAAAAATGAAACCATGTTCCAAGCATAGTTACCTTCTGTTTCAAGCTTGTGTAAAAATGAAACAGATCCCCTTCCCTTGATTCGAGTCTTCCCTTTAGTGTTAGAACTCAAACCTTCTTTTCACCTGCCCGATTCTTGTTCTTCCTACCCCCCTGGTGAACATTTTCACATTAGTAACCAGGTTTTTAGGTTGGGTATGGAAGAAGAATCGTCAAATGAAATGAAGCTTGGGGTCATGTCGAGCTGCTAACAACCATGCTAGGGGTAAGCTTCGCTAGCAATCATGCTGGTGGAAAGCTTCCAACCTCTGTATATCATGTTAATGGGATTTTTTCAAGCATAGTTTACCCATTGGTTTTGAGCTTGCGTAAAAATGAAACCAATCTTTGAGCTTGTTAAAAATAGTAAGATGGTGTTGAGCTTACTTTTCATTTTTCGTGCTTTGGTTAAAACATGAAATTTGGTTTGAGCTTAGTTTATTACTTTTTTGTGCTCTGGATTCAAAAATGAAAAATTCTAATAGAGTCTTCTTTAAGCCCTTTTCGGACTCTTAAAATGTGAAAAGATAGTCGAGTACTTGTCTTCTCCATACTCATAAAAGTATTTGAAGAGTCGTCTCTCCGACGGTAGGTTATCTCTTTTTCGGTTCGGATAGACTATTTACGAAAAAGGAACACTCCCACCAATCATGACTGGAAGAGTTCTCTAAGGTATTATTTTATAATTTTTCGGGCCTTAGGGACTAAATCATACGAAAAAGAACCCTTTGGAGTTTTCTTTAGTTTGTTCAGACTCTTTAAGCATGAACTACACCGAGTTTTCTTTCATTGGACTCATTAAAATAAACATTGAAAAACCCTTTTTGGGAATGAATCCCTCCTTTCTCAGGTTCGTAAAACATATGAGTTTGGACTCATCGCTTGATGAGCTACAATGAGTGTTTGTTACCCTCTTTGAACTCGTAAAAACGAAAAGAGGCACTCATCAATCATGATGGGGAAATTAAGGAAAAGGGAAAACATTTTACAACAATGGCAGTTGTTAGTCACCTTTGAACATGGCACTTATCTACATTTCATTCAGTCAATTGGGTATTCAGCTTGTTTTCGAGTCGATCCACTTTCATGAGTCATACCACTCCTTTGAGTCTCTCAAAGATTGCATTGTCTGTTGTCGCATTGTGTTATGCCTCATCCAGTCAATGCTGCCAAGTCTTCGTTCATGTCGCCTTATGTTCATAAGGGAAACTTTTTTGAGATTTTACACCTGCAGTCAAAACAACTTTTTTGAATCAGTTACTTTTGAGTCAGTCCCATGGTTACATTAGCTACAAAATTCCAGAACTTTGTTCCAAGTTTCATGTCGTCGATGTGGGATTCATCATGGCCCTCCTTCGACGAGACTATTCCTGTCGACGTCAACTCATCATCCGGTAATTAGTCTTAGAAACAAGTTTAGTACCTTGAGATCTGTATGCCCTAATGACAGATTCTCTCACTTTCGACATAGGTTCACATCATTGACCTTTGATTGGAAGACTCTGCTGGGTGTTTGACACCAAGACCCCTATTCACACTCAGTAGATTGTACTAGAGTACCTTGGGAATCATTGACATTAATGGTGATCTCCCTTGTACTTGTTAACGGTTCACATCATTAACCGGTAATCAAGTGGTTTCTACCATGTTCGACTTTAGCTCATTGTAATCACATGGATAGAATTGTACTTTGTGGAAGACGAGATGAATACCCTGGGTATTTGTTAAGTGTTCATTGCTTTCCCCAGGTTGCGATGGAGTATTTGTATGAGTCCTAGCATGGATCCACATTTGTATGTTCATGGTTGTGCTCAGATTTGCATCTGTATGACATAGATCTACATTGTATGTCTGGTAGCTATGTCCAAATTTGAGTCTTCTTTGCATGGATCTACGTTGTATTTTAGTAGCCATGACTTTTTTGTATCGCACATGGATCTGTGTTGTATTGATCGGCAGCCATGTTGTGAGTCATTTGGGGCATGTATCAAAATGTGCTATAGATAGTTGGTGATGTTTGAGAAGTTCCGATCTTTGAACATTTTCCTCGACACTATACCTTGTTCTTTTAAAGTATATTGCATATCGTTTCCCTCTAGCCACTATACTTTGGGGGGAATCTTTGTTATGCCAAAATCTCATCACCCTCATGTTATGAGATAGGTATCCCCTTGACTACTACAATCCCTCAGAGTTTCCCTAGAGAAATGAAGGAATAAATTAACCCCTTGCATTTTTTCCCTCTTTTGAGCCGGTAACGCTCTTTCCCCATTGACCAAAAGCGTTACCCAAGAAGCAAAGAGCCAGCACTGCTCCTAATACATGAGAAAAGAGAGGTTCCATCTCTCTTTCACTTACTGCCAAAAGCGGTTCCCCCTTATCACCGCCTGTTTTCTTCTTTGGAAAAGCGGTGCTTGAGTTTTGAAGGAAAAAAGAGAAGCTTCGAGAGGATTCTCAAAGCTTTCCTATGTGGAGCCTCATCCCTATGGCTTAGGACCAGCTGGAGCTCAAGATCCTCCATTTGAGGATCTAATATCCACCTCACCCATGATATCCTCAACCATACCTATCCTCCCATGCCTTTAAATACTAGCTCATCCCCCATGGGACAAAGGACGAAGAATTGTGTTGCATACCCAAACTCTGTCAAAATCATTCTTGAGNATAAATAATGTCTTTTCTTTCCCATATATGTTGTTTCATTTGCATATATTGCTTGATTCCTTGGTCATGAGCATAGATCTAGTTGATTATATTGTATGCTATCATGTTTTCTTTGTTGTCTTCCATCTTTTACAGGTTCTTCTGCGAGGATAGTGAGGAAAAACTTTGAGAGAATCATCATGGCATTCAATTCAAGTGATTAGCAAGATCTAGGGAGAGTCTAGCATTCCATGTTTGTGTTTTGTTCTAGATCTGAACCATTCAGACTAGGGAACTAGCTCTTGTCCACAAGAGGTGTGTATTTACGGCTAACACGTAGCTAACCACTATCTCTCTAGGTCCCTTCTTATTTGCACATGGATTGCATGCAAACCTATTGTGAATCTTATGACTCATCCGTATTTTGTTGTAGCTTCCTCCGATAAGAACAATTTTTTTGTAGTTGCAACCTGCAACGCATCCCAATATAGCCAAAACTATATTGCGCAATCCTTCAGTCGGTCGGCCTAGATGAGATGCCAAAGGTTTTGATACCTTGCACCCTTGCATACTTTGGATATCTCGACACCCATGCCCTGATAATCCTCTGGATCCATCCATGTGACTAAGGCAATCAAGATTATCAGAAAACTGTAGGTGAATGGCCGCTTTCCTTCCTGTTCCAGCATCACGTCTTCAGTCAACTAGTTAAGCAGAAATAGTGACCAGTTAATTTGTATGCCCTTGGTGCACAAATCAACACATGCTATTACCCCCGAAGTACGTTGATTTGGTCCATTCTTTCACACCACCTTGATGGCCAAAATATTCACTACCATGGGAACAACCTTATCATTAATCGTATCTGCGACGTATGCCTACTTGTCGCAATCCAAGCCATATTTATTTTTCATCTTGGAATCCAACCTATTTTCATTGTCTTTGCCACAAAAGTACTATGACGAATCAGGCCCCTACTTGGGAAACCTCGTAATTTGGGATACCAATTCGATAGTGACTGGCACCGACCGGTCCAGCCACAGATAACCACCATGGAAGCACGCCAACAACTACTTGGCACATGCATTCACTTGCGTCAACCTGCCAAAGTGCGGCATATGGATGAGGCCTAAGAGCCCCAATTTATGCAATCCAATCGCCCAATATTGTGGGGTGCACACCATTGGATCACTTTCTTTCCCTGTATTTGCCTCGAATGGATCCGTTTTGCACTCAATATATGCCAAAAGATCATGGTCTTTATACTTCATTTTCATCAAGCATGGTACAATGTTGAAGTTGCCTTGCATTCCCATCGGAAGTGCCAGCATCCGGATTGGATACTTATGGTTCTTTGTAAACTTCCTCAGCTTGGTGTTGAGCTTACAGGGTGGAACAAAACCAAAGATGTCCGCAATGGTCACCCCATTCCTCGCTGTGGATCCCTCACCTCTAGTTGTCGACGACCTTTCCTGCTCTAAGGATTTTGCTTCTGCTCTGGTCGAAGTTCCTATGTTTCTCTTCTTTTGTGTAGGTGACTTGGGCTGACTAGCGCCCCTCTTCTTCCATGTAATTGGTGAAGAGCCCAATGACATGATGGACACCTCCACCTCAATGGGCATGCCGATGACTGGCAAACCCCAGACACTCCCAACTGAAATGTCCTGCGACACTTTTGCACTCTACATAACTTTAAACTGCTCAACAATGCTCTATTGCCACTCTCTGCGCGCTATACTCGACTCTGCTCTACTAACTCAATAAACACGATGATTCCTTCAATATGCACCCCACCAATTCTTATAGCACGGGATCACCTGTGTGAAAGATTTCGTAATCATCATGACCAAATATGCCATTCATCACCCAAATATGTCGCCAATCCACTCAATCTAATGGTTGGATTTCACCATAAATACACATCTTGTCCATCAACACTGCCACTCAACTTATTTAATTACTGCATTAAGTTCCCGATTTGACCCTATCACGTCCATGCAGACGTCGCCACACTACTTCCTAACTGCAACCTCAACACCTTTCTTTGCATGGCCACTAGTTTCCATTTTTTCAGCCTCCTTAGTACCCTCTCATGCATTTTTTTTACTACGCAATTCCTCAAGCATCGTGTCGCACCGGACCCTCCTGGTAGGGCTTGAGCCAGATTCCATTGACTAACTTAAGAAACATCGCACCATCTAACTGCTGCAATTGTACTGCACCTACATTGGTAATGAAATTGATTACATAAGGACCCAACCAATGCATTTGAAACTTACCTGGATGTTTCAAAAACTTGTTGTCATATAGCAGCACCAATTCGCCTTGTTGAAAGTGCTTGTTCTTGATGTGTTGATCATCATGCCATGCTTTCTGTCGATCCTTCTCGACACGCTAATGAAATCATGTGATGAACTATTCTTCTTCTAGATGCACCAACTGAGCGAGGCACTCTTCCAATTCTCCTTCGTCATCCATCCTTGTCGCTGCCGCAATGCACATACTTGAAACAATATATTCCATTAGCATCATTGGTTCCTGCCCATACACCAACTTGAATGGTGTCTTCCCTGTCAACTGTTTGCAAGTAGTGCGATAAGCCCGTAAGATCGCTGGAATATTCAAATCCCAATCATCGTGACTTGCATTGTAGGCCTTTGTGAGCTCATTCTCTAACATCTTATTGAATGCTTCAACTGTTCAGTTAGCTTGCGATGATAAGGAGTGCTATTCTTGTGCTGAATCTGGAACTCTTTTGTTAGTGCACTGATGGTGCAATTGATGAAATGACTTCCTTGATCGCTCATGAAGATCTTTGGACACCCAAATCGAGTGACAACATTTTCAAATAAAAATCTTGCTGCAGTCGCAACAGTGAAATCTACCACTAGTGCAGCTTTTGCCCACCTTGTCAAGTAATTTGTCGTTGTAATGATATACCGCACACTAGTCCTTTTTATTGGTGGGTTTATTGGTCCCATGAAATCCACTTCCCATTCATCAAATGGTTGCAGTGTTACCTAAGATACTTAGGGCATATCATCCCTTCGTGACAACTTTCCTATTCTTTGGAAAAAATCAAAAGTCCTCACAAAGTCTGTTGCATCACCATTAAGAGTTGGCCACCATAGTCCTGCATGGAGTACCTTCCTGGTAGTTGCGTGTCCTCCATAGTGTTCACATGCAACTCTCGCATGTGCTTCCACCAATACCCTTTCCTACTCATGCGGTAGGACACATCGAAGTAAGATCTCATATGGTCCCATCTTGTAGAGCTCTTCGATAATAAATTGAAAATACGTGACCCGAACAACCAACTACTTCTTATTTGTGGTGAATCCCTTCGGTGCCATTCCCATCACTAAAAACTGAACTATTTTCTCATAATAGTCATCATCCATTCCAATCCTGAATAGTTGTGCATCGGGTAGTCCATCCTATATGTTCATCGATTATTCACTTGTATCGATTCATGACAAATGGTCAGGTCCTACATTCAAGCGACCTGGCTTCATGATGATTTCAAAATTAAACTCTTGGAAGAGGAGTAGCCAATGACATATCTTCCCCCCAAAACAGGATTATTGACCAGGTATTTCAACACAGAATGATCAATGAACATATTGAAATGGCCTCCCAACAAATAGTGTTGAAACTTCTGCAATGCATAGACCATCGCTAACCCTTCTCTCTCTGTCATGGTATAATTCTTCACCGCAGATGATAGTTTCCAACTAGAAGATGCAATCAGATGATAAATATCCCCTTCGTTTTGTTGTGCCAACACCATTCCTAATGCGATTGGTGATGCATCAACATGGATATGAAATTCCTTCATCCAATCTGGAAAAACCGATATTAGTGATGTGACCATCTTTGTCTTGAAGGTGTCGAAACTTCCCTAACACTCATGACTCCATTTGAACTGTACATCCTTCTTTAACGACTTCTCCATAGGCACTGTGATCGCTACATATCCTCTGATGAACTTGGAAAGTATCCTGTATGTCCTAATGTTCCTCTAAGTTGCTTCACATTCATGGGTAGTGGCAAGTTAACAATGAGTGCAATCTTAGCTAGATTGACTAGCAGTCCTTCCTTACAGACAATGTGCCATAACAAAATTTTTAATGGAACACAAAATATGCATTTCTTCGAATTCAACGCAATCTGATGTTGTCGATACTGCCCCAACATCAGTTGCAGATTGGCAAGATGATCCTTTACCAACCCATACATTGTCCAATCATCCATGTATACCACCAAAAACTTATAAATAAAGTTCTTGAACACCGCAACTGCGATCATGGAGAATATCGTAGGCGCATTCTTGAGTGCAAATGGCATCAACTTGTACTGAAATCATCCCCATTCATTCACAAAGGTTGTCTTATGCCGATCCTATGCAATCTTGATCTGATGATAGCCATAAAATCCATCATGAACGAATAGATCTCTTGACCGCCTACTACTTCCAACACTTCATTAGTAAACGACGTCGGCAACAGATCATGAAGACATGCATCCCAGTGAGATTCCTGAGATCAACACAAATTCAAACCTCTCATGTCTTCTTATCTTGAAAAACCATAGGACTAGTCCACTCTGATTCTTCAACTGGTTCTATGATTCCCACATCCAACATTCCTTGTATCGCGGATTCAAGCGATACAGATGTTGCTTCACAGGCTTCGCATTTGGATTTAGTGGGATTTTCATTTCTCCTAAATATCCTAATATGCCTTTCATTTCAGAAAATTTGGTTGGGAACAAATCTTGAAACTCATGCAATAGATCGGTGATCTTTGCCATAGTTTCTTCATCCCAATAGTCTCCAATATTCATGAAATTTGGTTCCTCCTCTGTCCCAATGTTGACCTTTCAAATCTTCAAGAGTTGATTAATTTTGTCTATTGGCATCTCTGGTGCCGCGATATTCCGACTTTCGACAACAAAACCATTTGTTGACATAGATCCGTCGATATGGGTTCACGCTCTATCGACACCTTTGACTCAACAATCTCCTTGAGCAGCAACCCAGACAGGTTTTACCCTGTCCAACAACACTTGCAAAGAAGATGAAGTATCACCCGAGATGAACGAGGGAGAGCTGTCGGAACCACATTTCCGCAATAAGAAGGAGGGTTGTGCATCTACTGTCTAACTATCACAACATTAATTCAAATATCTAGACAAGGGTTTACTATCCTGACTTCATATCATAAACCATCAGATCACATCAACATATTCATATCGCAGCAATACAATTACTCATAAATAGATCGATCACCATAACATGATTTAAAACACAAAAACATCGCATCATTCAGAAACACCAGACATGTTGTGGCATTGATTCATTCACATTGCATCATTCAACACATGAAAAATAGAAAGACATAAAACATAGTGTTTCCACCAACCTCTGTCATGTCATATTACTTCTACATAAAAACAGGTTTTCCAAAAACATCTTCATAGTTGCGACGGAAACAAGAATCAATCTTCTGTAGAGGACAAGAAGATCATACGATCACGTTTATATCATGATTCAATAACATAAGCATAACATCACCGAATCACATATCATATGATCGCTCTCTCAATAATACATTCCTATTTCTATTTATAGGCTTACGCCATTTACAAAATGGCCCACTTTAGCCGACTTCCTAACTAATTCAGATCAACACCTACAAAATAATGACCAAGTCAAATATTTGGTGTATTTCCCATATTTTGATCCAGCTTTGGTATTGCGCGTCATCCTTGGTGTTGTGCAAATTACTTACTTAAAACCGCCCGCCAACAACAAGTGGCAGGCGAGGATTTGACCTCAAAACCCCCCTGGGTGGACCAATGAGCTCCCAAACCATCCCAAACGGTCACAAATTCTTGTGTGGACATGGATGGAGCATGTTGAGACATAAATGAGGGCAGGATAGGTGTGGGTGATCACTTGAGTGAGTGGAAGTGGCTCTAGGCAGCAATAAATGCCCAAGGAGAGCACAAAACCACCAAATACATGCACTAACGCCTATGGTCAAACAATTTCCTTGATTTAAGGGATGGGGAGCACACCAAGGTTTGGAATTTCATTAATGAGGGTGCCTAGGTATTCAGAATGATCAAAGTGGATCTCCTCAAAGCAATTAAGAGTCCAAAACCACCAATAGATCAAGGTTAATCAACATAGCCTAGTTTTGGACCATATGACATATCATAAAAGATAATAAAAATGTATCCTAGGTGTATGATCATGGTACTAAGGTGGATTAATTCTCTAACACCCCCCTTAAGCCTAACTTAGTAAAACTTAAACATATTATTGAGGCCTTGGAAGCTAAGGCTCAAGTCACCTCATACACAAATTTATTTGTCCATAAAAACAAGGTAAGGAGGAAAACCTCATGGGAACAAAACCTCCCCTATAAAATGGACATGGAGAAAAATATTAAAGTAAATTTCAGCCATCACCATGTGTCACCCACTCCAAGAAGGGATCTTAGATAGGTGATGTCTTCTCTGTGAAGCTCTTGGTGAATATGTCAGCAGTTTGTTCTGCAGATGGGAGATACTACAAGGATATCACCTCCTCATGCACCAAGCTCTGGATGTAGTACATGTGTATCTCAATGTGTTTGGTCCTCTGTCTTTGCAATGGATCAGTGAAAATATTGATTGCAGTTTTATTGTCACACCAAATCATTGTAGTTTTGACACACTTCAGTCGACAAGGGTTCACTTGATGTCGACACCCTTCAATGCAATCTCCCTAAACACTGACCCGAACAGGTTTTACCCTATCTAGGAACACCTGCGAAGCAGATGCAGTCTCACCCAAGACATTCGAGGGAGGGCTGCAGGAACCACGTTTCCGCAAATGAAAAGGACTTGTGCACTTAATCTCACTATTTCGCAATGTAGTTCATAGATCCAAGATATTTTAACATATTATTTAAATCTACTTATCATAATTCGCATCAAGTTCTAGTATCACAACAACCATGATTCAAATTAAATTAAAAAAGATATCGACATACAGAAACACATTTAACATACAAAGACTTTGTGTCATTCAAACATGAGAAATATCACATATCGCAAACATTAAAAAGACAAGAGTTTATGCATCAACGTCCTTCTCATATTAACTTCAATTGATCACAAAACATCCTTGGTCGAAAGCCTCAGAACAAAACCCATTCATTCGCAGATTGCAAATATGACAAAAGATAAAGATGATATTCGATTCCATATCTAAGGGTTTATCAATTAACTACACTCCTAATTCTATTTATAGGCTTGCGCCTTTACAAAAAGGACCACATAAGCCGACTTTCTAACTAACTTGGACCAAAATTCTAACTACTTTCGACTGGACTGACCAAACTTGTCGGTAACTTTCTCTTGGGAAATCCACTTTGACACTTGTCTCTATCTCCTTCATCGCACCTTACACACTTGATCCCCTTGCCAACATTCCCCCAACACAAACTTATGGCTCCTCCTCGAGCCATGTCATCTAGATATCGTTGGTTCATTCAGCTTGGACTTGAAGCTGTCATGTTATGTTCGCATCTACTCGGCCTCTTCTTTGACCTTTGCACTCAACACAGTGCATTCCTCGAACTCTTTCTCTATTGGGTGTTTTTCAGATACTTGTGACACTTTATTCTATGCCTCCTATGTGGTGGCAAGTCTTTCCATATATTTCAGTGCCAGTTGCTCTACGTCCTCCTAGAATTTATCTAACTACACCATCCTGTGTTGATGTTGTTCTCTCGCCTTGGTGACTCATTGTTGCAATGCTTTCAACTCTATCTCCTTTGTCACTTGCACAATTGGGGCCATCATTTTTAGTGATCCCCGCATTGTTGTCAATTGTGCCTCTGCTTCATTGAGCTTTGCACCTAATTGTTGCAGTTGGTTGTCCTGAACTGCTCGCATCCAAAATTGTATCGTTGTTTCAACAATCGAGTTTCCTTCTTTCTCCAACTCTTCTAGCTATGTTGTGCCTCCTCAATCTTGTTTTTGCACTCTGCTACGTACTTGGGTGACGTACTTGGTTCTGCGTGTGCCTGTAACTCCTCGTTCTCTTTCTTCAACTCGACGACTATTTGGTCGAGTCGCACTACCTTTGCTTCCATAAACATATCTGTAGTGATGTCTGGAATCTCTTCACATGCGACTGAGATGGCCCTCTCTAGTCACTCCCCATCATCAAAAGCCTTGGTTTTTTCAAGAACCTATGCCTCTTGCACCTTTTTCATTTGTTCTATATCCACTTTTTCTTATGCTATCTTCTCCTGCGATTTGACTAATTGATCATTCACAATCTCCTCACGGTCCGTGATTTCTTGAATTGTTTCCTTCTGCAGTCATACTAGCATCTGCATTGATAACTCATTGATGTAGAGACTAATAAATTTTAATTGTTGCATGGTCGCATCAACATCTTCACTTCCGGTCATCAGTGCACGCGATGGAATCTATGACAATCCGCACCCTTTTTCCATTACTTATCTCAGCTGCTCTTTCCAACACATCAGTCTGTGGTACTGTTTCTAGAGTCATTCATTAGGGATTGCAACAATCCCTTGAATTGTTGAAAGAACTCTGTCGAATGCTGCTTCACTTATACTTGACTCTCACTGGTCGCAGTGATAATCACGACCAATATCCATCCTACCTGATCTTTCGCCATCTTTGGTGTGCTTCTTTCTTCTCCTTGTTAAAATATTCTCTTCATTCTGCCTTCTTCCTGTTGCTTTTCCAGCTCCAAATCTGTCGGAGTGGTGGATGATTCTTCTTGCAAATCATCGTCATAAACCTTCGCTTTCTCTTACTCTTTTTCAGCTGGATTAATGGGTGGTGATCCTATTTCTGTATCCGATAGCTTGTCAATATCGATAGGAACCTTCCATTCTACCAGCCAGTCATCAATAATATCATCTAGCTCATAATATGTCAGCTTGTATGTTGTCGTTATCCATTGGTAGTCCAAGTCCCACATTGCCTAATTGTGTATTGTGTGTGGCCCCATTGCGAATCGCACCATCTGTCTATACTTTGTCGCGGCCTCCTCGGTGAGGCACGAAACCTTTCCTGCTGCGTCCTGAAGTCCATCATAGTATAAGTAAAATTGGATGTTGCAGTCAATTTCCACTCCTTAATGTCAAGCTCCCATAGGTTTTGATATTTTTCCCCCTTGCATGTTCTGATTGCTTCAACGTCCATCCCCTGGTAAAAGTTGGGTTCCATCCAACCCACAAGTGCGATCAATATCAAAAGTTATGAATAAGTAAATGGCATCTTCCCCTCTTGCGCCAACATGGAGTCTTCCGTCAATTGGTTCAACAAAAACAAGGACCAATTCATCTGAAACCCCTAGGTGCACTGCTCTGCGCATGCAATCACCCCCCACGAGCATTGGTTGGGTCTATTTTTCCGCACAATTTTCACAACCAACAACTTTGCTGCGAATTGAATTGCCTTGTCATTGATAGTCTTGATGACATATGCCCACTTGTCATGAATGATGTCATATTTCTTCTTGAGATTCACGACCAACCTTTTGTCGTTATCTTTTCCTCAGAAATATTGTGACTGATCGACCCCTGCCATTGACAGTCTGGTGATATGGGAAATTAGGTCGAGCGTAACAAGAACTTTTGTATCCAACCAAATATATACTCCATGGAAGCATGAAAATATATGCTTCACACATGCATTTACTTCCACCGAATGATCGAGGGTAATTTCCAACAGTACTAACCGCTGCAAACCCATGGCCCATTGTGCTGACACTCTAGTAACCATACCTTCATTTTCCTGCGGTTTCTTTTCATAAGATTCTGTGGTGCATTCTGGATACACTAGAATGTCGTGGTCGCTATATATCAGCTTATATAGATGTGGCACAATATTCATAGTCACATGTACCCCTTTTGGTGGTGTAGGTAGCTTAACATTGTATCGTTGATTCTTCGTGAGCCGAACTAGTGGTGCTCCTACCTTCCATGGAGGTACATAGCCTAGAATTTCGTCAACCGTCAACCCTTTTTGTGTTGTAGGATTCTCTCCTCTCACTATCGATGGGCTGATTTCTGCTTTTGCTTCTACGACACTGGTTTCACTCCGGGTCAACCTGATCCTTCTCTGTGGAGACTTGGGGCGATTCACACCCTCTTCTTCATTGGCACCTGCGTTAATGGTTCCTAGAGTTCTGTTCTCTCTTATACAATCGGTAAACTAGGAATCGATGATCCTTGTGTACTACCACTCAAAATTATTTGGGCCCTCGCTACTGGTCTATATCTCTCGCGCTCTTCACTGCTCTCTTACACTTTCCTTTATTCTCACTCATTCTCACAATCGTCTCAATGGTTCAAATGAAACCCCCCATGTCAATTCTTATATCCTTGATAGCTCTTGTGTGAATTATTTTGATCATCATAGCCAAATCCATCATCGATTAACCAAATACGTCGTCGATTATACAAATCCAATGGTCTGATTCCTCATAAATGCGTGTCTCATCCACTTGTGTTATCGCCCATCGAGTTTAATTGCTGCATTTATTTCTCGATTTCATTTTATCGCTCTTCATATGATGTCACTAGGCTCCCTTCTTGTTGTGATTTGTGCCTCTTTTCACCATCGTCGACCCTTCTTGCGGCGATTACCTAATCCATAGTTTGTCTTTTCATCCTTTTTTTTACTACGTGGCTTCTTAGTCATGGTGCCGCACCTGGATATCTCGATAGGGTTTTAGCTGGCTTCCATTCACTAGCTTCAGTAGCAATGCACCATCTAACTGCCTCAATTGTACCACACCTCCATCAGTGATGAAATGAATAACGCAAGGTCCCAACCAATGCATTTGTAGATTACCTAGGTGCTTTACAAATTTGTTGTCGTATAAGAGAACCATATCTCCACGCTAGAAGTACTTTCCTTTGACGTGACGATTGTGCCATGCCTTTTGTCAGTCCTTTTCCTCTTGTTGATGAAAACCTGCGATGAATCAATCATATTCAATCTGTAACAACTATGTCAATTTTTCTTCAATCGCTCCTTCATCGCTTATGCCTGTCGATGTCACTATGCGGAGGATGCGAACAATGTACTCCATTGGAATTACTGCTTCCTGGCCACAGACCAGCTTAAATGGAATTTGTCCTACCAATATCTTACATGTTGTTCTATATGCCCATAAAATTGAAAGGATTTTCATATCCCAATCATTGTGATTAGCGTTACATAACTTTGTTAATGCATTTTCCAGTACCTTGTTGAATTCCTCAACTGTTCCATTCGCTTGTAGGTGATATGGATTACTCTTCTTGTGTTGGATATTGAATTATTTCGTCATTGCGCTAATTGTGTGATTGATGTGACTCCATTGGTCTCTCATCAGTATCTTGTGGCAGCCAAACTAAGTAACAACATTATTGAATAAGAACCTCACTACTATCTCAACAATACAATCCGTCACTGGATCTTCTTTTCCCATCTAGTCAAATAGTCTGTCGTCGTGATGATGTATCTCACACCTATCTATTTCCCTGGAGGATTGATGGGTCCCAAAAAATACATTGCTCACTTATCAAATGGCTACAACGTCACCTGAGGTACTAACGACATTTCGTCCCGTCGTGATGGCTTCCCCGTCCTTTGACAGACATCGCAACTTTTTTGCATAGTATACAACATCACTATGTATTGTCGGCCACCATAAACCATCTCAGAGTATCTTCCTGGTGGTTACACAACATCCATAATGTCCTCTTACAATTTTATCATGCGCCTCAGCCAATATTCTCTCCTGCTCATGCGGTATAACATATCGACGCAAAATTTCTTATGGAACCATTTTGTAGAGTTATCCATTGATTAGCTGAAAATCGACAGCTCTGATGACCAGTTGATTTTTCTGAGTAGTGGTGAAGTCCTCCAACGCTTTCCCTGTCGACAAGAATTGGATAATTTTTTCATAATGGTCATCTACCATTCTAATCTTAAACAACTACGCATCAGGTAGGCCATCCTCGATGTTGCTTGGTTCCTCATCTATCTCAATCCTTGACAAATGATCGGGTCCTGCATTTAATCATCTTGGCTTCATGATGATCTCGAAATCAAATTCTTGGAAGAGTAGAAACCATTGGCAAATATTCCGCCCCAACATAGTCTTGTTGACCAGGTATTTCAGTGCTGAATGATCGGTAAAAATTTTGAAGTGTCCTCCTAATAGGTAATAGTGAAATTTCTATAATGCATACGCCATCTCCAATCCTTCCCACTCTATTGTTGTGTAGTTCCTTTTCGCAACAGACAAGTTTCGGCTTGCGAAGGTGATTGGGTGATCAATCGCTCCTTCTACTGGTTGTTCCAAAATTACTCCTAATGCGACTGATGATGCATCGACATGGATGTGAAACTCCTTCTTCCAATACAGAAAGACTAATATCAGTGCTATAACCATCTTCTTTTTTAGAGTTTCGAGACTTCCCTGACACTCATCGCTCCATTTGAATTTTGCATCCTTCTTCAACAATTTCTCCATTGGTGTTGTGATTATTTTGTACCCCCTTATGAACTTTCGGCAATACCCCGTATGGCCCAACATATCCCTGAGTTGTTTTACTGTCGTTGGTGGAGGTATATTGACAATTATCGTGATCTAGGCGGGATCAACCAACATAACTTCCTTGCAGACAATGTGTCCCAACAAAATCCCAAATTGTGCACAAAATATACACTTCTTTAGGTTCAATGATATCTGATAATGTCGACATATTTCAAACATCATTTGAAGGTTTGTGATGTGGTATTTTACCAACCCGTAGACGGTCCAATCGTGCATGTATACTACCAAGAATTTCTGAATGAATGCTTTGAACACATTGACTATTATTATTAAGGCCAAACGACATCACTATGTACTAAAAAATCCCCCGTCTATTACAAAATTGGTTTTGTGTCTATATTCCTTCACAATTTTTATCTGGTGGTAACCTAAAAATCCATTTGTGAATAAGTAGATCTCTTGTCCTCCGAATCCCTCCAGTACTTCGTCAAATAATGATGTTCGAAACCAATCATGAAAACTTGTGTCATTTAGCTTCCTTAGGTCGACACAGATTAATATTTCCCTCGTCTTCTTGTCTTGAACCACCATTGGGTTGATCCATTCTAATTCTTCCATAGGTTCGATGATGCCAGATTCCAACATCCTGTCTAGCTCGACCTTGAAACGTATCGCAGGTTCAATCGATAAGGATGTTGATTTACTGGGTTCGCATCCGGCTTCAGAGGGATTTTCACTTCTCCCAAGTCTCCTAAAATCCATTTCATCTCACCAAATTTACTTGCGAACAAATCCTGGAACTCATGCAGGAGATCAATGATCTTCATCATAGTCGTTCCATCCTAGTAATCTCCTACGTTAGCGAACATCAGGTTCTCTGTCATCCCAATATTGACCTTCCTTATCTTGAGTGGTTGTTGGACTTTGTTGATCGGTATTTTTGTTGCTGCAATATCTCGACTTCCTTCGAATTTTGCAATGTTTATATTCCTTGGATCATCCCCGTCGTCAGGCTCTCCTGTCACATTGTAGCATTCCTTCATCAATTGCATTACTAGCATATCTTACGATCCTGCTGGGAATTCCACTGGAACTATTTCCAATAATACATTTCGGATGTGTTGTAGTGCACTATGTATCACTGGATCAACATTCGCAAAGATAAAAGTATGAATGAAGTAGAAAATCAAGTCTTCCCATGTTGTAATCTCCCTTCGCAATTCAGCTCATACCTATGATCTTCGTGGAGTTTCAACCAACGTATGGAAAAATGCATGTACCCATTCATCTTTCGGACTTAAAACCCATGCGGTTTGACATGCGCTTAGATGATAATTAGGATCATTCCTTCTGTCCTACTTCTCACCTTAGTAGTTCTCTGTTTCCCCAAATCAAACTTCCATTAGTCTACGATATATCAGCCACCCGCTGATTGATCTCTTATGCGTAGCCCACCATCTCGCTGGAGTATCCTTCAATGCTTCCTCCAGTGCCAACATTTGCAGAGGATTTGAGAATTTAGCCTCGAATTCGTCAATAAACCTAGCCAGTTTGCGTATCCCTTCATATGTTGGTAGTTCGACAACTTTTGTTGTGATCCAGCGTAACGAATGAGTGACTCGCCCACATTTTCGGATCGATACTTCATGTAGCTAGTTTTTCCAATTCTCTATTGCATCATCAGAATCTGATGATTCTGGTCTATTACTTCTCTATCCTATCTCCCCGTATGCGATAGGGTGGATGTAATCCTCAGAAATATTATATGCATGATCCCATCATCCCAAAAATTCCTCCTTAACTGGTTCGACGTATCTTCTACCTTCACTCAGATCCAATGGGGCAATGATCCGCATATCACGATTCTCAAAAATTATTACTCTCTTCTTGATGTTAATAACTGCCATATTTTCATTAGCTCATCCAATCCCCAACAACGCGGGATATGAGATAATTTCATCAACTATCTCAATAACGTTGAAGTCTGCATAAGTATTCAAATCTTCTAGTTTGACAAGTAGGTATGGTACTTGACCAATTGGCGACATTCTGGCCTGATTTTCCACTCATAGTTGTACAAGGGACCAAACCAACTGTGGTTTCCCCATCCTTTCCCAAGTTTTATTTGTTAATATGTTTACATTTGATCCTAGATATAAGATGACTGAATCCACATCATAGTCACCGATCTGGACATTCATTCTCATCTCCCTTCATGTTTTCTTCTTATGCAAAGAATTCATGATGTGGTATTGTATCCCTTTCTATTGTCGATATAGAAAACTTTCTATTTCTGCTAATGCATCAAGATCTTTTGCTAGCGATATACAACTTTCCATAAAATTTTGCAATGTTCCCACTTTCTGTGATGGTCCTCACACAAGTGTCGAATCAAAACTAGGTGGCATTTCATAGATAGGAAACTATTAAATATATTTGTCATTAATGTCAAAAGAATTCAGGAACGACAAATGAATAACCAATAAACATGAAGACAGGGAAAACACAATATAAAGACAAAGGATTTGCAGCAGAATTCATTACGAAAAATCAGCAACTGTTCGATCAGATGATTAATGGTACAGATTGATGATTGACATATATCCCACATTGGCAGCATGTTTGAGTTTCTATGTGTTGATATGCATTGACCTCACTTTGGTTATTCGACACGTAGAGCAAAGGTAGTGTGGTGGCTCTATGTTCTTGGACTCCACAAGAAGTCACCAGCCTAGAACCTGGGACAACCTGTCAGGCCCTGTACCTTTTTAGAAGAGGCACCATGAGCAAATCCGATTGTTAGAAGAAAGTTCCCAGAATATCTACGGCTACAGAGCGATCCAGAATGCTATAGCACAAATCCACATTTGATCATAGATCAATGGTTAGGATTGAATCCGCAAGGAAATCAACGGCGATCAATGATTTCTACACAAATAAAAGTGAAGATCCATAAATCCTCATTTGATTGTAGATCAACGGTTAGGATTGAATCCACAAGAAAATCAATGTTGGTGAACGATTTCTGCACAAAGAAAAGTGAAGATACGCAATTCGCATTTGATCGTAGATCAATGATCAAGAGTAAACCCGCAAGGAAATTGACGGTTCAGAAGAAATATAGAAACAAAGTTGCGGAGGATAAATTGTAGAGGTCCAAATAGGAAATTGTGGTTATGCATTCCGCAATCCACAAGTTCAACTGTTAGGATGGACTCCACAAGAGATCGACAACATGGAAGAAGTTTCGCGGAAAGGGAATCATGGAAGTATGAAAAAAATTGGAGAACCCGCAATCCACAAGATCGATGGTCAGGAAAGACTCGACAAGAGATCGACAGTGTGGAAGAAATATTGCGGAAACATTTTCATGAAATGTGGAAAACCCACAATCTGCAATCTGCATCTGATCTAATATCGACGATCATGAAAGAATATGCATGAGATCGACAACGCAGAATAAATATTGTGGAAATAAAATTGCGGAAGCAATTTTAAGGAGTTTTGAAAATTTGCAATCCGCAATCCTCAATCTGTAACTGATCTCATATCAACGGTCTAGGAAGAGTCCACAAGAAATCAATGGTGTGAAAAGACCGTTGCAGAAAGTACCTTGCAGAAAGGTAGTTGCGGAAGGACCTTTTGAGAAAAGTCAAAACACACGTTCGCAATCCGCAATCCACATCACATCAACGATCAAGAAAGAGTTCGCAAGAAATGAATGGTGCAAAAAGTATGTTGTGTAAAGGACGTTATAGAAAGGAAACTACAGAAGGTTGCGACCAGAAAATTAAACAGTAAAAAATCAATTAACATAGAATTGTTTTGAATTAGTTTAGTTGTCTTGGAGAGTTACGATGATGGTAGGTGACTATTGAATGTTTGAGGGTATATAAACAATATTTTAGACCTTCAAATATTTGTCTTTTTACATTCAATTGATAGATCAACTAAATAATTTTCAGATACCAAATTATCATATGAGGGAGGTTGGTAGGTGCTAGGGCAAGCAACAAGCTTGCTAGGGGGTCATATCTTCCTTCCAGTGGTAGCTGGTAAATAGGGTATCGTAGCATCCTTTCAGTAGCAGTTGATAAAACCAGGGGGTTGTATCCTCCTTCCAATAGTTGTTGGTAAATAGGGTGTAATACCATCCTTGTCTGTAGTAGCAGGCATAAACTATTTGTAAACACAATTTTACAGTAATAGAAAGTATTGGTGGTTTATCCAATTGGGATTCCATGATAAATTTGTGTTCTGTGTGTTTTTGTTGATCATGTGTCTGAATGCATGATTTAAAAAGTGGTTTAAATTGGTAAAATTTATCAATATTGATTCACCCCCCCCCTCTCAGTATTGTCCAATATTCCAACAATTGGTATTAGAGCGAGATCCTTCACTACAGTTTAATCACTGGAATGAATATCGTATTGAAAATCACTATGGTTAAACAAGGGTTAGCCACCAACAGACCTCCTTTATTTACTGAAGATAATTATGCATATTGTACTGTAAGAATGAAGTGCCATCTAATGGCTCTTGGATACAAGTTTTGGAGTACTATTGAAACATAATATAAAGTACCAGATGACGTACCTATAGACGAAGGAGAGCTAAATTTATATGAAGCCAATGCAAAATCTCTAAATGCAATCTTGAGTGGGTTAACAGAACCCGTACTTATAAAATTCATGCAATGCAAAATATCCAAACATGCATGGGAAAAACTAAAATGTGTCTATGAAGGAGCAACAAAAGTCAAGGAATCTAAACTTCAGACCTACAAAGGACAGTTTGAAAACTTAAAAATGAGAGAGGAAGAAAATATTGCATAATATATTCAAAGAGTAGATGAAATTATTAATTTTATTAGAGGAACTGGAGGGGAACTTAAAGATAAAGACGTAGTTGACAAAGTACTAAGAACCGTACGAATGAAGTATGACTCATATTTATCCTCTCTAGAAGAATTAGATGATCTTAAACTTATGACATTAGATGGACTACATGGGATATTTACTAGCTATCCCATATCAGTATGTGAATACTGAATCATCTTCTGAACCTTCTTTTGTAACATCGGTATGTGAATATTGAATCTTCTTCTGTCATATCAATATGTGAATATTGAATCTTCTTTTGCCACATCAGTATGTGAATACTGAATCTTCTTCTGAAACATCAGTATGTGAATACTGAATCTTCTTCTAAATCATCTACTTCCCAGCATCAGTGTGTAAACAGTGAACCATTGTATTTAATATCAACATCTTCTTAATTATCTACTTGCTAACATCGGTGTTGAATCCTCATCTTGTAACATCATCATCTGAACCATCATCATTTGCATCTTCAGTATGTGAATACTAAAGGCATCATCGTCTGTATCATAAGTATCATCATCTGCATCTTCAGTATGGAAATACTGAAACATCATTATCATCTATCTTCAATATAGAAACATTGTATCACCATCATCTGCATCTACAGTATGGGAATACTCAAACATCATCATCTGCGTCAATAGTATATAAATACCGAAACAATTAACAACTTCATTAGAATGTTAGTACTAAAAAAGAAATCATCTGTAACGCTAGATCATCATCTGCATTACCAACATAGAGATGCTGGAACATCATCATCATCAACACAAAGTGTTGTGACTTCAACTACATTAACAGCACAGGGTGCTGAGACCACAATCATATCAACAACAACACAAGGTGTTGGGACCACAACCACATCAACATCAACAGCATAGGATGCTGAGACCAAAACATCATTAGCATAAGGTGTTGACACCACAACATCAAAACAAGGTGTTGGGACCATAACCACATTATCAGCATCAATATGTTGAAGCAACATCATCATCAACATCAGTATAGAAATACTGAAATTTCCTTGGTAATTATTTCAACAATCAACAATCATCAGTGTAGTAACACTGAAACTTCAACAATCATCAATCATCGGTGTAACAACACTACAACTAACTCAACAATCATCAGTAAATTAATACTGAAGGACACATCTCAACAATCAGTATAATAATACTGAAGAAATCATTTGATCAAGCATCTTAGCAAGCATTAGTATAACAATACTGAAAAAATAGACTCAACCATCATCAAAGCATATTAGCAACCATCATCAGCAATCATCGGCAATCAACAGTGTTAACACCTGTATTTAACAAAAGAAATATAAGACCAAGGGGAGGTAAAATTGTGTTGTTTAAATACTTTGGTTTAAAGATTATAGTACAAAAGTGACGTAATGGTCTAAAGAGCAGCCAAGTTAGCAAAATCCTAGGCTGTGATCGAAAGAAGGGGCCAATCCATGGCTGATACTCCCTCCGCCTTTCAAAACATGCGAGGAGGATAGCAGAAGTTCGGGCCTTTAGCCGCCTGCGCAAATCAAGGGTTACAAATTGATCCGGGGACGATCTGCAGTTCATAACAAATCCGCAGGGAGAAAGCGCAAGTTAGTTAAAGAAATGGGAGCTGGCGGAATCACATATATTCCTCTCGATCCGATGGTGGAGGGACGAAATCGGATCACATCGGCGACTGGGATTGATTCTGCAGCCGGAACCTGCGCGGCGGATAAGCACCAGAGCTTCCAGCGGAAGGGGTACGTGGAGGTTAATCCGACGGCTGAGGATTAAAGACAGCGTGGATCGACGGCCATTTTGATTTCCGGGGGATGAACATGCACGCGGCATAACCTTTGAGCCACCCAGCGGAACTCATTATTTGCTGCTCGATCCAACGGTTGGAGATCAGAGGGTAATAGATCAACGGCTAACAGTGATTCCGGGATGGAAACTTGCGCACCGGATAAACTCACATCGCCCAGCGGAATGTGGTACGTGTCACATGATCGGACGGTTGACAAGCGCTGGGAAATCCCATCAACGGCTGGAAAGAATTCCAGAGGAGGAACAGGCGCAGAGTATAATCCCGGATTGCCCGGCGGAATCGGGTACGTGGTGCTTAATCCGACGGTGTGGAGCTGAAGGCAGATCGCATCAACGGCGGGGATTAATTCCGCTGATCTAAGTTGCCCGACGGATAAGGCGAAGGACCCCAGTGGAATTGAGTGGGCGCCACATGATCCAACGGCCCGCCCATAAAGGAAGATCAGATCGACGGCTGTAGATGTTTCCGGGACCCAGAGTTGCACGGTAGTTAAGGTCAGACGGATCAGCGGAATGTGGGACGTGGCATTTAATCCAACGGTGAGGGGTGGAAGTACGTCACATCGATGGTCACGAGCGACCCCAGAATGGAAACTTACACGGTGCTTAGCGCCAAGATGCCCAGCGGAAAAGGATGCGTGGTGTACGATCCGAAGGCCATAAATTTGCACAGAAGAGATCAAAGGTCGGAAATGAGCCCGGAGGAGAAAGATGCACGACTATCAGAGATAAGTAGTGGTTGCAGAAATAAATGCTTCCCACGTGTCTAGTCGGGGCGGTCCTATAAAGGCAGAATTGACCTCTTCTGCGATTATTTTATTGCTCGGGACCCGGCGAAAAGGACCTGTCGATTTGGGCGCTTCCAGTTGTCAGTACCAGACACGCTCCGAACACGCGCCTTCACAGTGAGCCAGGTAGGACCTTGATCCTGTAACTTCTTCGCGCAATTATTATTATAAATTGAGAAATGGACCAACAGAGCGAAGCTTCTGTGTCTGGTCAGGTCCCGGATGAAAGGGAAGAATTCTTGGTAGATAGACACAGAGGTGTCTGCGACCCTTTCCTGTCTACAGGAAGTGTGTCTGGCAGCAAAGAAAGGTTATGGTCTTATTTTTTGCAGGGAAATGATGTTCTGAATGTGTGCAAGTCTTTTTTGTACCATTTCGCCCTTGAGCAAGCCCTCCGCTTCCCTGAATTTGCCGAATGGTGCGCAGTAAATTATTCTCCCTCTCGGAGGGTCATTGTGAGTCAGTCCGCATCTAGGATATTGTGTAAAATTGATGCTTCAGTAGTAAGAGAAAATCTTAGTTTACCCAAAAGTTACCCTGGAAACTGTGAGTCTGTAAATGAAGCTGTCCTTGCCGAGTTTTTCTGAAGTTGCCCAATCGATGCTCGCTCTCGATTCCTGTCAAGTATCCTGAAGGAAGGTCGGTCCCTGGAAGGCCTTTCCTTACCTTACCCCTTGCACGTTTTCAGAACTGAGGCGCAATTGGTAATGTCTTTGGTTTGTCAGGTGTTAGGTCTAGATGACGATTGTCGTATAGGTGATGTTATCCTTGGTTTCCTGTTAAAAGTAAATTCTTTGAGTGCCGAGTCCCAGTCAGTTCCTGTACTTAATTTAGACGAGTATCTTGTCGAAGCAATCCACCTCCAGCTGACTGAATTTCCCAAGGTCCAGTTTTTTAGGTTTCAAACACACTTACTTAACATGTTGATATGTTCCAATGTTACCGAATTGAAGTTCTTGAGTACTCTATCCTCTTCTGATTTGCCAAAGCAAATCCACCTGACCGAATTTGCCAATTCGATCATGTCCGAAATATACAGGATGCTGTTTGATGGAGAATTGCCCCGGGTCTTCGATGAAATGAAATATTTGATGCAGTCTTCACCCGAAGGTCGGGTGGGAGACTGGTTCCTGTACAAAGATTACACTGTTTTGAGAGTGTATGGCTTTACCGGTCAGCCTTATAGGTTGCCTTCCTTTTTAACTCCAAGGATTTTTGCTCTGGAGTTTATGAGACAAAGGTTGTTATCAGAGGAGGAGCACTTCGGTGCTTTCCGAAAATATTTGAATATTAAATTTCCTTTTAAGGTCGGCCCTTTCATTTTTAAAGGCAAAGGTGCCCTGGCATGTATAGAGAGATTGATGGAACCTATGGATTTCGTTAAGGAAGTAAATATGAACTACGACCCCCACCAGGTGATATCATTAAGAAAGCAAGCAAACAGGAACAAACCGTTCGAGCATCAAGCTGTTGAAGGGTTAGCTGAAACAGCTAATTTGCTCCAATTCACTGACGAGTCCAAAGATGAGACAGAGGCACATCCTGCATCTCGTTCAGAGATCCAAATCACGGAGGGTGTTAGTGTTGCTGTCAAGAGGAGTTTGGCCGAAGCCGAGAGTATGGATATGGATGAAGAAACATCCCATAAGAAGGCGAGGCTGCTCGTAGGAGGCGAGATCATGGATGAAGGGGCGTCCGGAGTTTTCAAAAAGGCTGCTTTGGTTCCCCTGAAGACAGTATAGGTCAGTCAGTTTTCTTTTAGAGATTCAGAAGGTGACGGTAACAGTCCAGAGTCCAGCCCCTTGTTTAAATCAAAAGAAGAGCTCATGACGAGCTACCTAGAAAAGAGGAAGCAATCCCTGGAGGAAACGAGAAATCTGCTCCCGAGGGTAAGGAACCTGCATAGTTCTAAAACATCTCTAGTTTCTGCTAGAGATGCAGAGAAGAATACTTTCAAGATGGCCATTGTGAATGATAAAAGAATGTCTAAAATAGAAATCCGTCTGGACAAAATTAGTACTCCAGACAAGATACAGTTGCACAAGCAAACCAGCGACATTCTTTATTCAGACCTGTTGCAAGCCATGATGACGATAAATAAGTTGCAAGCGTTGGTAGACAAGTTGGAAGTCCAATTGAGACATGAGAAAGTGGAAAACAAAGCAAATGTTGTTCAGGTGAAAAAACTACAAGCAGATATCGCCAGCTCAGACAATACCCAGGCCGTAAATAAGTTGTTAGAAGAGAAAGATAATGCCCTACAAGTTTTGAAGAAGAGGTTGAAGATGCCAGGCTCAGAACATGTCCAATCAGCTAAATTGCTAGCCCTCCAGGAGGAGAAAGATAAACTCCATCAGGAAATGATGGGATACAAAGGGAAGGCTGGAGAGCTACAAGAGGAGAAGGATAAGTGGAATGCCGAGAAGGAAGAACTATTGTCCCAAATTTCCGTAATGGAGAAAGACCAGACTGTGGAAAAGGAGATTATGGATGAGCTAATAAGCCAAACCCCTGCTGGTGACGACTTATCTATTGTAGATATCCGAAAGCCATTAGCTGATTGTTCTGCAGATGACCTGTTGGATTCTATGTCCCAAGTGAGTTTAAGGGAGGAAACTATTAAGGAATTGCAAGCCGAGAATGAAAAGGTGAAAGCCAAGTTAACCAAGGTAAGCGAAAGCAGAATG
>LPNX010403481.1:275812-332286 GCA_001517045.1 Pseudotsuga menziesii
CGTTTTGTATGTATATGACTCCGTTGCCCAATGGATATGTGATTGTTTCAACCAAATAAATAAACCTTTAAATATTGTTACCGTTTGGTCTTGCAATTTGTAAAATTCATATTGAGAGATCCCTCTCTGGGAGAAATTACCAATATCTTCCTAAAGTGGTTTTGCTGTTACCTCGAGGTGTGCCTTTTACAACCTGAGTACATTCTGAGTGCTAACAAACAGTATAACAATACTGCAACAATTATCAAACATCTCAATAATCATCAACAATCAATAGTATATAAATACTATAACAACCATCAAGCATCTTAGCAGTCATCATCAATCAATAGTAGAGCAATACCATGACAACCATCAAGTATCTTAGTAGTCATCATCAATAAACAGTATAGCAATACTATGACAACCATCAACAATCAACAGTATAGCAATACCGAGGATACATATTGCCCTTCATCTTCTTTGGAGCAGCATCACAGTGAGTTATCTGGTAGATATATCTGGGAATTTTTTCTAACTTACTAACTCTTTCGAGCCAAACAAGCCTAGTTAGATATATGTATCTCCCTGGGGACCAAACAAGCCTTGTCTGGCTTACTAAACCTTTCAGGCCAAACAAGCCTAGGTAGACATACTAATCCCCCTAGGATTGATAGGTCTTTAGTCTATCTTACTAACCCTTTTGTGCCAAACAAGCCTAGCCAGACATACCCTCCCCTAGACTGACCTACTCACCACTGCATCCAACATCTATTGTCACTCCCTCTTTCGAGAGAGGTCCTTTCGGACTACACCAAGCTTGTCTCAAAAGTATCCAAACTTTACACGAGCCAGAGGCTTAGTCAATACATCTGCTACTTGTTCCTTGGTGGGAGAATACTTGAGCTTTACAGCTCCCTTCAGCCACATAATCTTCTTGTACATCTACAATTGCATCGTACATTTACAACTTGCATCATTTTTCTTTTTTGCATCTATAATTGCGTCATTATTCTCTTGTACATCTACAACTATATCGTACAACCATAACTTAATCATTTCTTCTCTTGTAGGTGATTGCATACAATCCTTCCTACAAGTCAAATACAATTGTTATGATTAGAAACATTTCATAACATACTCAAAATGACTACTTCCAATGCATAAAGATGTATATAATCATGCAACTATTTCTGCTAATGCAACAATCATTTAGGCCACTTACCCATCACCTGCATATTAGTAGTAAACTACAAATATTCTACTATACATTTCCTAAATCTAGAAACATATCATGTACACATCTTTGAACATCTGAATATATAAGAAATGACTATTCAAATACTTATCTTTGTTTGTTTGGTAGAATCCATCTTGATTGCTGTCTTCTTGAATTACTGGAGTCTCTGTCAAATGTGTTCAACTTCATCGTCTGATTCTGAGGGCCCGTTCCTATATTTCTCATTATCAGAAATAATGAGCAAGTATTCTTACACCATAGATCACATAGAACTGTGTTTGTGTGTATTACCGGTGTATCTCCTCTTATCCAATGATGATATGGATAAGAGTATAATCTTCATCTTCATTGGTATAATTCTTCTAGATTATATTCCTCATTACTTGAGGAATATTTACTTGCTTTCTTCTTAGCTACAATATATTCATCCTTGGTTTCATTTAGAGAAACACTTTGCCTTCTACAATATGTTGGAGTACATAGTACTACCAACTCAATCAAAGTCATCATACCTTTGTAGTACCCTTTAGGTACCACACCATTTTCTCTGCATATTTTACTTGGATAAGTAAAATGTCTTATGGATTTCATCATGCTCCTAATCTCAAAAATCATGTCAAGATGCTTGAGCTTTGAGATCTACCATAGTCATTCCCTCTTAGGTGGAGAACCATCCTCCCTTTGTATCTGTGTTAGGACATAGGGGTGACAGGTATTCTCCTCTGCTATTAGTCTTCTTTGTATCCATCTATGTCACTAGATATCAGGATCCTTCATCTCGAACTTTGTTCCAAGTTTTCTCTTGTCCTTTATAGGATTCTATCTTCAACCTTGTAGTAAAGGCTAGGATCTCCATCACTCTAGTTGATCCTTAAGTTTCTCATGTGACTGTATGTGCTATCCCATGGGTACCTACTGAGTTTGTACAAATCCTTCTATACATAGGTGGTTCTCTATAGAGAGTCTCAAGCTATATAGTTTGTTTGATCTGTTCTTTTACTTTGATTACACCAATTGTCTAGTGTAATATCCATTACTGAAGAGGTGTGTCTAGCACCTAGAGCAATGTCTTTCCAAAATCGAATCTCTCTTTTGATAGAACCCACGAACCTTGCTTCATATATTTTGATAGTTCGATCGACGGTATACTTAGTTTTATAGATTTACTTGGAAGACTTTACAAAAGTTCCCTTCATGTTTAAAACTCATATCCACACATCATTATGTATTATTGACTGGTACTTCATAGATCATATCATCCTACCGAACTATTGAGTTGTGAGATGTCCTTCTATTATTGGTGGGAATATTCTTCCTTCTCCTTCTTGGCGTGGGTTGTTAGGGAATGATTTTCATCTCTTCTTCATCCAATCATTCATTTGGTCATATGTGATCTTCCTACTAGGACAACTCTCTCGACTGGATTTGGAATACCATTCAAAGTTGTAATTTATGCTTCTGCTTCTTTGTCATTGTATTTAACGACTTATAATTGCTCCTTGAGATGAGGTCTTCTTGTGAATTAATCATTGAATGTTTTCTTCACATTATTTGAGTTGAGTTTCCAAGGTCATCTTCATTCATACTGTTCATTGCACATATCCTTGGGAGTCTTCAAAGATGATACCTGTGAGATCCAATGGAGGCATAAATACTCATATTTGTTTTGACTAGGTCCTTCTTGGCTTCGACTTCATCTTGAGTCTAGATCTGTAGCTTCTTATTTGACATATTTCTTCATGGCATGCTTCTTCAAGTATGGTAAGCACTTTATAGTTCCATGCTTAGGATTTCTCGACTCTTTCAAGCTTGTCTTCAAACTTGGTTAAAAGGGAGAACCTCAAATGGAAATAGAGAGGAAGAAACTTACAAGTGAGAATGCTTCAACTTGATGTTTGCTTGAAGGATATTTTGAAATACTACTTTTAGTGGACCTAAGGTTTGATGGAGAAACCCTAAATTTTCAACTTAAGTATCTTTCATATCTGATTGGATAGAAAGATGCACCTCCTCAAGGCAAGATGAGCAGTATACTTATTTTCCCAAAACTGTGGACGGAACTGCAAAATATTTGATGCCCTGATTTCCTTTGGCAGCAGTGTTAGGTCAAAAAATGAAAATTCACGGAATGAGAAAATTCTTACATAAAGAGGTGCACCTTCCTAGGGAAAATTTTATGGTCCTCCTTCTTCAACTGATTGGTGGATGGAAGTGCCTAGAACATGAAGCCCTAGCTGTTTTTTTTTCCAGTTTCTTCAGCAAAAATGATCTTGTTTCTGTGATATTTCTGAAAGTACTATTCCTCTGTGTCTAAAAATTTGCACTGAGGTATACTCGCTTGTCCTCTTTCCATCACTGCATATTAGAGCAGAATTGGTTTCACCAATTGGGACTTATGCTGATTTTCCCAAGGTGACTTATTTCAGGAATTTTCATCATAGAGAACTTGTACATGATGCCACATGTCACTCGTTCATCTTCAGTGTCTAAAAAATTTTCCATAGAAACTACAATCCGTTCCTATTTTGAAACATCTTACTAAATCTCATTTGGGCATTCCTATCTTGAGATATAGCGATTCACCCTAGGTCACCTATTTAAGGTTGAAATATGGAAGAGGCTTGAACACTGAGTTGGAAAAATCATATCTCCTAAATTATAGCGAATCTGAGGCTGAAACGTTTACACATGATAAATCAGGAATTTATCTTCGTCCTATAAAAGTTTCAGCTCCTGATAATTCTCCAATCTCGATATATGTCGAAAGTCCCAAAATTACTAGTTTTGGTCTTTTAGGGTTTTCAAGCTTGAAACCCTAATCTTCAATAGTTGTAGCTGGAGCACTGTTTCAGCTGCACAAAGACTTCTTTCAGGGTAACTCTAATACCATGTTATATTTTTAATGGTTATACAAAATCTAAAACTTTTAGCATCATAAAATCATAACCATAAGCAAAGGATCACTGAAAGAAAGACAAATGCAACAACACAAGAGAACACAAAGATTTTCCTCGGGGAAACCACAAGGGAGAAAACCCCGCAAAAATTCCTCAGTATAGAATTTGACCAAGACAATGTAAAACTTCAGAAAAACAGCTTCCTCCTTCTTTCTGGTGCGCTACCACTTCTCTCTCTTTCTAAGAACAACTTGAGTGAGTGAGTACAAATGAAGGGAGGAACCTCCTATTTATATTCTTCTATTGACTTAACCTCTAAACTAGTGGGCCGACTTCACTAGTTGTCAGGACCGACTTGTCCAACTAGACTTTACAAATAACATTTATTATAATGACACTTGGGTACTATTTCCCCGACTTACAATGAAGGGTTTACCTCGTGACTTTTACATGACCAATTAAATCAAGGACATCTCTGAATGGAGGAAGAACATCTCCAAAGGAGAACACAACAAAAGTACAATAGAATATCTTCCGAAGTTACAATATTTTAACAAAAATATCAAGTCAAAGAAGAAGGAATAGCTTGGAAAAGGAAGGATGATGTGGAATGTTCATTAGTTCTATGTGCTACAGAAAAACAATCTATGGAATGTGGATAGTGGATGCTCAAAACACATGACAGGTGACCAAACTAAGTTCCTAACACTAGAAAGGAAGAAAAAAGGAAAAGTCACCTTTGGAGATAATCTATCATCTAAAATAATAGGGAAGGATATAATGGTTATTAGAGACAAGATAAAAGCTGAAAATGTTCTGCTTGTAGAGAACTTAAAACCTAATCTTTTGAGTGTGATTCAAACGTGTGATCAAGGACACATATGTATATTTGATTCCAAGAAGGGTGAAATAAGAATAAAATATTTAGGAAAACTTGTTGGAACTGTTGTAAGAACTCCAAGCAATGTGTGTATTCTAGAAAAAGAAGAACAATGTTATATGATCCAAATTGATGAAAGTTTGCTATGGCATAGAAGGATGGGGAACCTGAACTTTGACAATCTTGTAAGAATTAGTCATAAGGGAGCTATACGAAATCTACCAAAAATCATAAAACCACCAAATCATGTGTGTATACACTATCTTCATGGGAAGAAAACAAGAAAAAGATTCAAGGTAAAAGAACATACAACCTCCCAGCCATTAGAATTAATTCACACTTATATTTGTGGACCAGCAAGGACAAAAATCCTTCAAGGAGAATATTACTTTATGTTATTAATCGATGATTATACAAGAATGACTTAGGTGACTTTTCTTAAAGAAAAATAAGAAGCCTTTATGAAGTTCAAAGCCTTCAAAGCCCTTGTTGAAAATGAAAGATATCAAAAAATCAAATGCTTAAGATCAGACAATGGTGGAGAATTCACCTCAAATGAGTTCATTGAGTTTTTTGAAAATTATGGAATCAAGAGATAGTTCTCAATAGCAAACGCTCCTCATCAAAATGGAGTAGCTGAGAGAAAGAATAGGACAGTCCAAGAAGCAGCTAGAACTATGCTTAATGACACAAATCTTTCTTATGGTTATTGGAGAGAAATAATATATACAGTTGTCTACGTACAAAACAAAGGACAACTCAAAGTGAATAGTGACAAAACTCATTATGAGATATGGTCTGGAAGACCAGCTTCAGTTAAATATTTTAGAACTTTTGGAAGTAAATGCTACATAAAAAGAGATTATGATAATCTAGGGAAGTTTGAATCTAGAACCAATGAAGGCATATTTCTTGGATACTCTTCCACCAAAAAGGCATGCAGATGTTATAATCTAAGGTCACACAAGATGATAGAAAGTGAAAATGTAACTATTGATGATACTAAACCAAGAAGAATACAAATTCAAGGAAGTATGGATGATGAAGAAATTGATGATGAAAAACTAGATTATAAAAGAAAGAGAGAAAGTACACAAAAGGAAGATAATTCTGAAAAAGAAGAAGAAGAAAGAGTAGAGGAAGAAAAATCACATGAAAGTGAGAATGAAGAATCCCCTAGATCAGACAAAAAGACACTATAGGTGGGTCTTGAAAAATCAACCTGAAAATCAAATAATTGGTGACAAAGAATCCGGATTTAAAACAAGAATAAAATTATTTGATGAAGAACAAGCACTACTTTCGATAATAGAACCGAAAACATTTAAAGAAGCTTGCAAAAGTGAGGATTGGATCAATGTTGTGGATGAATAACTTGATCAAATAGAAAATAACCAAACTTGGGAACATGTCCCAAGAACTAAGGATATGAACGTTATTGGAACCAAATGTATATTTAAAAACAAGTTTAATGAGAATGGTCATGTGACAAGAAACAAGGCTAGGTTAGTATGTAAAGGATATGTTCAAGTAGAAGGCATTGATTTTGAAGAAACCTTTGCACCCGTGAAAAGACTCGAATCCATTAGGATGTTCTTAGCTTTTGCATGCTACAAAAACTTTAAGGTATATCAAATGGATGTAAAATATGTGCTCCTTAATGGAGAACTTGAAGAAGAAGTATATATTGAGCAGCCTTAAGATTTTCTCTTGTCAGAAAACATAAATTATGTGTGCAAACTTAAGAAAGCGCTCTATGTCCTTAAACAAGCTCCAAGGGCATAGTTCTCTAGACTTGACAATTATTTAAAATAACAAGGATATAAAAGAGGGGCCACTGATAGTAATTTGTACAAAAGGTTTGAAAATGAAAATATGATCATTGTTGTAGTTTATGTAGATGATATCATATTTGGAAGTGATCTACAAATTCTGAGTGTAAACTTTGCATCAGAAATGAAGAAAGAATTTGAAATGTCAATATTAGGAGAAATAACATTCTTTTTAGGTTTACAAGTATCTCAATCATAAAAAATGGATTTTCATTTCCCACACTAAGTATATCTAAGAAATGTTAATTAAGTTCAAAATGGAAGAATCTAAACCTATTAGTATTCCTATGGTCACTGGGTGCAAATTAAGAAAGAATGATGAATCCTTAGAAGTAGATCATACTATGTATAGGTCAATGATTGGTAGTTTATTATATCTAACAACTACTAGACCAGATGTAATGCAGGTTGTAGGTTTGGTTTCCAGATTTCAATGAGCCCCAAAAGAAACACGTGGTTGCAGTAAAAAGAATTCTTAGATATCTAAAAGGTACTATGGATTATGGACTATGGTATCCAAAAAACAATAACTTCACTCTAAAGGCATTTGTTGATGCAGATTGGGAAGGAAGTGTTAACGACCGGAAGAGTACCAGTGGAGCAACATTCTTTTTGGGAAAGTGTTTGGTATCATGGTTAAACAAGAAAAAATCCTCCATATCATTATCTACAGTAGAGGTTGAATATATTGTTGCTTCATCATGTTGTACTCAAGTCATCTCAATGAAACCGACATTGGAAGACTTACTTGTAAAATATGAAGAGCCAATAGTGATAAGTTGTGACAATACAAGTGCCATAAATATATCAAGAAACCCTATCATGCACTCCAAGACAAAGAACATACCAATAAAATATCACTTTCTAAGAGATCAAGTGTCACAAAAGGTTGTTAAACTAGAATGTGTTGACACCAAAGAACATATAGCTGATATTTTCACATAGCCACCACCCAAAGAAGCATTTGAACATCTTAGGAAAAAAATGGGAGTAATCTCCTTACAATGAATAAAAGAGAAAAAGGCATCATCTCAGGGGAAGATATGTTGACAGGGGGAGCTATCAGAAGGATTCCTTTGTCATTGCTATCAAAGGGGGAGAAAATTGGTCAAGAGAAACTGTTGCCATCAATGCCAAAGGGGGGCAATGTTGAATATAGTTGTCATTGATGTCAGAAGAATTCAAGAAAAATGAAGGAATAACCAGTAAACATGATGAAAAGGAAAATGCAGTATAAAGACAAAGGATTTGTAGCAGAATTCATTACAAAGACTCAACAATTGTCCGATCAGATGATCAATGGTACAGATCGATTTGATGATTGATATTTATCCCACATTGATAGCATGTTCGAGTTTCTATGTGTTGATATGCATTGACCTCACTTTTGTTATTTGATGCATAGAGCAAAGGTAGTGTGGGAGATCTAGGTGCTTGGACACCACGAGAAGTCACCATCCTAGAGCTCGGGATGAGCTGTCACGCCCCATACCTTTTTCGAAGAGGTGACATGAACATATCCAACGGTTAGAAGAAAGTTTGCACAAGATCTACGGCTACATAGCAATTTGCAACGCTATAGCACAAATCCGCATTTGATCATAGATCAATGGTTAGGATTGAATCCACAAGGAAATCAATGGTGGTGAATGATTTTCACATAAAGAAAAGTGAAGATCCACAAATACGCATTTGATCGTAGATCAAGGGTTAGGATTGAATCCACAAGGAAATCAACGGTGGTGAATGATTTCTGCACAAAGAAAAGTGAATATCTGCAATCCACATTTGATCATAGATCGACGGTCAGGAGTAAACCTGCAAGGAAATCGATGGTTATGAAGAAATGTGAAAACAAAGTTGCGGAGGTCCAAAATAGGAAATTTTGGTTCCGCATTCCACAATCTGCAAGATAAACGTTCAGGATGGACTCTACAAGAGATCGATGACGCAAAAGAATTTTTGTGGAAAGGGAATCACAGAAGTATGAAAAAAATTGGAGAACCCGTAATCCACAAGATCGATGGCTAGGAAATACTTCGCAAGAGATCGATGATGTAAAAGAAAGATTGTGGAAACATTTTCTTGAAATTTGGAAAACCTGCAATCCATAATCCTCATCTAATCTAAGATCAACGATCAGGAAATAGTCCACATGAGATTGACAGTGCAAAATAAATATTGCAGAAATCAAATTGCGGAAGCGCTTTTAAGGAGTTCATAAAATACACAATCCGCAATCCACATATGATCTCAGATCAATGGTCTAGGAAGAGCCCACTGTTAAATTTGTTGTGCCATTTAGATCTTCAAGAAATGAGTCAAATAATTATTATTGCAGTAAAAGGAGAACGAAGATACACACTGAAAAAAACAAACCACACAGGAAACATATGAGTGTAGCTCAGGTAATTATAGTATCATTGTCATTAATTAAATCTGGTGTTAAAATAGTTTACATAGGAAGAATTCAAATGCATTAGGGATCAATTTGAATCTACCAACTGGATATGACTGTACCTAACTGACTAGCTAACTCGTGGTGTCTCAATCAATATCAGAGTCCAAATATTATTTCCCATATGTCTAACCAACTCACACAATCAGTAATAACTAGTTAAATCAGTCTAACTGAGGTGGTAGGTGGGCAAAGGCGCCTACTCCACATGCAGCCATGCATTAGCCATGCATAACTAATGCTAGCTAACTGATTGTGAACTAACCGAAAGAAACTGGAATCTAACTAATCTTAGCTAGTTCCAACTCCAACTAATTGATGGAGGTTGGTGCTGGGACTCCCAGTGGCTCCTAAAATGTAGGGACTACTCTAGGAGGCGTCCAAACTGATGCATGCACATGCAGTAAGTGGAAGTTAACCTCTAGAATTGTTCCCCACACTTTAGTAACTGGTACATGTGCATGCCCCATTAGGCCAAGTGGACACAATGGTACTAGTGGACCTAATTAATTAATTAAAGCTCCTAAGTTAGGCTAAATAATCTAATAAACAGTATGGTCAAAGGAGGATTAATAATCCTAACACCCCCCTAAATCCTAACTTGGAAAAATGTGGGCCCTAGAAACAAGGGTCACCCATATACAATCTAAAATACATAATGCTACTTAATACAACCGAGGAAACAGGGGAAAACCTCATGGGAACCCCCTCCCCCCCGAAATAAACAGGAGTACAAATTTTGAATAAAAACTTGTGAAAAGTTTTGCTGCTATTTGCAGCACTATGAAACAGCAAATGCAGTATCTTGGTTCCTCTGCACAGGTGAACCTATGAATCCAAACAAAATTCTTATGTCTAGAGGAATATTCCTCTTTGGAAGAAGAATAATGTACTCAACTAAATCATAAATCTAAACATCTGCACGGTGAAAACTGGACCCATGTAGAGCAGCTGAAATCAACTAATGAGAAATCAAAAGTTCTTGAGAATTCAAACCATGTGAGGAACACCCAAGAAACTAATATATTTCAGCCTTAAACAACAATCCATGAGTGGTAAAATCATCCCCAAGTGTTAGGAGAAAGTGTCCAGGTGGATGCATAATGTCTTCCTCTTTACTAGTTTTGTGAGGAGATGAGCATGTGACCAAAGGTAGAGAAGCCCTGGGACTGTGGAGAGCGAATGCTTGAGCTCCATAATCTGATATAGCTTTATAAATAACCAATAATTCACAAAATATGATATCAACAAACTCATAAAATATAACTAACATCGAATCTTCAACAACAAAATTGAAGGAGACTTGTGATGCTTGATTTGTCACACCAAAATTGATGAAACCAGTTATAAGATATACTGAAAGATATTGAATCTTAAAACCTGCACCAAATATCATCATATCATAAAATAAATAAGATCCAAATAGGTTCATATCATATCCACAACTGTGCTCCACCGAGATGGTAGATGCACAATTTTTTCCTTCTTCAAAATTCTGATTTTTGGTGCATGCAATCATGTAGAAATTTACTGGAAGCTCTAGATTAATGAGAGTGAATAAATCACTCCTATAATATGATATTATTTCCAAAATATCTATGGTATTACTTATCTGCACACCAGCAACATCATTAGAGATAGAGAAATCAAATTCCTCTTCTTTTTCTGAAACAATCACTGGTAAACTATGCACAAAATTTAAAGAATCACTGGAGAATTTTTGTAAAGAAAAGGAGGATATTTTTTCTTAAAAAAAAGAGATTCGAATGTATTCTTCTGGATCATCCATGTGAGGAGATGAGATATCAGATATATCATACACTTCTAGAGTAGCAGGAGAAGGAGTCACTCCAAGGAGACTTTCTTCAATTCGAATTGATTGTAGGGAAAATTCTGCTTCTTCTTCATCTTCAACAATTTGATTTTCTGTAGGAGAGGGAATGAACTTATCATGCTAGATTTTATCTGAACCTCTCTCAACATATGGGATTTTAGGGTCATGTCCCATATGAATGCTAGGTTCTCCTGATAGAGGAAAAGTGATGAAGGATTTCCTAGAGGAAACCATGTGGTTGGATGCTCCATAATCTGTCAAATAAGCCTTCGAAAAGTGAGGTTTGCATGCAAGAATCTCTCATCTTCTTCAATCTGCTCTTCATCATTAGACATCTCTACACCTTGTGGAAGGGAAATATTTTTTTGTACACATAGAGCTTTCAACTGGTCGAGGGTCTTCTTCATGCACGAGTCTTCTGGATGAAAACCCCTGATACAATAGGGACACTTTTTCTTCTTTTTCTTACAACCGGAGGATCTTTTGGAAGTCTGTTGATTCTGTTTGGGATTCGAATCAGGTGCTTTAGGCTCCTTATTCTTTGATTTCCCTTTGGCTTGAGCTTTTCTAGAGTAATTAACTAGTATAGCTTAATGTACAGAGGCCTTGATGACTCCCATTTGAATCGACTTCTCTTGCTCCTTGATTAAGGACTTGAAAAATGAATCTAGTAAAGGAATTTTCCAATTGAGGAAGCTTTCCCGCTTGGAATGAAATATAGAAACATATACAGAATACTCAAAAATTATTTTGCTGAGTATGGATAGGACATTTTTCTCATCCTTCTTTTCTATTCCGCACTGTCTGCATTGAAGTGCAATAGACTTGAAGTTAGTAAATAATTACTCAATAGTCTCGAAGCTGCTAGGATGTAAGGCTACCAGCTCATTCTCCAGGATTTGTCCCCGAATCTCATCTTATTTTCCAAACAAGTTCTCAAGCTTCTCCCAAGATTCAGAAGCTTGTTCTTTTCAACTGGTTGATGGGGCTCAGCCTCCCTTCCAAGTATTATCCTGAGGTATCCCTACTTGCACAAGGCCAACTGCATATCAATCCTCCAATAAAGATAATTGGAAGTTGTAAGGATCTGTGGTGTAGGAGATTGAGAATCCATAATTCTCTGGCTAAAAGATCACAAAACTTGACACAAGCTACGTAGCACCTATATATTTTTACTGCAAAACACTAAAACATTCGAACTATGTTAGAATCATACTTTTCCTCTCGACATGAACATGTTTTCAAGGTTTGTCATGCCCGCACCGCTACTCTGAATAAATTCAAAGTTAGCAAATCAAAATTGGGGACTTCTGTGGAAACTCAACTGCTTTTGATGTTCAATGGAGAGAAACAAACATGAAGCCTACTTGAAATGGCTTTGATACCATGTTAAAATTGTTGTTCCATTTAGATATTCAAGCAATGAGTCAAATAATTATTATTGCATTAAAAGGAGAATGAAGATACACATTGAACAAAATAAACCACACAGGAAATGGATGAGTGTAGCTTAGGTAATTACAGTATCATTGTCATTATTTAAATTTGGTGTTATAATAGTTTACATCGAAAGAATTAGAATTCATTAGGGATCAATTCGAATCTACCAAATGGATCTGACTGTACCTAACTAACTAGCTAACTCATGGTGTCTCTATCAATATCGAAGTCCAAATATTAACTCCCAAATGTCTAACCAACTCACACAATCAGTAATAACTAGTTAACTCAGTCTAATTGAGGTGGTAGGTGGGAAAAGGCGCCTAATCCACATGCACCCATGCATTAGCCATGCATAACTAGCGCTAGCTAACTGATTGTGAACCAATTGAAAGTAACTAAGCTTAACTAGTTCCAACTCCAACTGACTGATGGAGGTTGGTGCCAGGACTCCCAGTGGCTCCTAAAATGTAGGGATTGGTCTAGGAGGCGCCCAAACTGATGCATGCACATGTAGTAAGTGGAAGTTAACCTCTAGTAATGTTCCCCACACTCTAGTAATTGGTACATGTGGCCCCATTAGGCCAAGTGGGCCCAATTAATTAATTAAATCTACTAATTAGTTAGGCTAAATAATCTAATCAACAGTATGGTCAACGGAGGATTAATAATCCTAACATCTGGAAGAAATCTACGGTGTAGAAAGATCGTTGCAGAAAGTACCTTGCAAAAAGGTAGTTGCTGAAGGGAAAATCAGAAGGACCTTTTGAGAAAAGTCAAAACGCACATCCGCAATCCGCATCAGATCAACAGTCTAGAAATATTTCACAAGAAATCAACGATGCAAAAAGTATCTTGCGGAAAGGACGTTGCAAAAAAGAAAATTCGGAAGGTCATGGATGGAAAATTAAACAGTAAAAATTTGATTAACAGAGAATTAGTTTAGTTGTCTTGGAGAGTCATGATGAAGGTAGGTGGCTGTTGAATGTTTGAGGGTATATAAAAAATAGTTTAGACCTTCAAATATTTGTGTCTGTAAATTCAATCGATAGATCGATTGAAGAACTGTCAGAGACCAAATTATCATATGATGGAGGTTGGGAGGTGCTAGGGCAAGGAACAGGCTTGCTAGAGGGTCGTATCCTCCCTCCAGTGGTAGTTGGTAAATAGGGTGTTATATAATCATTTCAGTAGCAGCTAATAAAACTAGGGGGTCATATCCTCCTTCTAGTAGTTGATGGTAAATAGGGTGTAATACCATCCTTGTGTGTAGTAGCAGGAAGAAACTATTTGTAAACACAATTTGTAGTAATATAAAGTATTGGTGGTTTACCCAATTGGGATTCCATGATAAATTTGTGTTATATGTGTTTTTGTTGATCATGTGTATTAATGCATAGTTTAAAAAGTGGTTTAAATTGTGAAAAGTTATCAATATTGATTCACCCCACCTCTCAATATTGTCCAATATTCCTACATCAACTTACCTGTGTTTCTCTTCAGTATGTCTCTTGCGTAGAAGAAAGTTTCTTTCTCAGCGTTGACATCGAATTGTGCCTTCTTTCGAGTTGCTAATCGAATATGTGGGAGTGGCCCACCATCTCCGGTCGGCGCTCCTCCTCGAGTTATGACTCCAACATCTGCGGGATGAGCCCTGGGTTCTGCCAAAAAATTTCCTATAGTTAGTCATTGATTCTGATTTGGAGTCTAGTTCACATTATGGTTTGGCTATGGTTGTGGTGGGTTCTTGTCTTGCCACTTTGCAATCAACTATGGGCAGTCTTTGACAGTGTGATATACGACACTGCAATATGAAAATTGAGGTTGTAGGTTTGGACAGTCCCTCTGACAGTGTCTCAAAACTCTGCAATTATAACACACCACTGGCCCACGGCCTCGTCCCATAGTACCTTCGTGACTGAAGCCTCTATTTTGACCTCCACAGAATCCTCCTTGTGGTTGATACTGTGGTTGGTTAAGTTGTTGCAGTTGGTTAGGATGCGGTGGAGCATGCTATGGTTGAGTATACTGCGGTTGACTATACTGTAGATGTTGCTGATTATACTGAAAATGATTGTACTGCGGTTGTAGCGAAGAAAACTATGGTTGTTGTTGGGCGAATTATGGTTGTTGCTATGGTTGCGACCTTTCCATTGGTTGGTGTTCTTCTCCTTTAATAAAATACGTATCCATTGTTCTTTCTTGGAACAGGTCATATGCTATGCAATCCTTCTCTTCATGGCCAACCAATTGACAAAAATTGCAAAACAGATTCACCGTCTTTGACACAACCTTTTGGAGATATACACATTCCTTATACCGATGTCCTCTAGTTTGACATATGCAACACCATGTCAGACTTCCTTGATTCAATGGGTTAGTGGCTCCAACCTATAATATTCGTTGAAGTTTGGACATTGATCCTTATGATTGCCCTCTATGTGACATCAAGTGGACCATACCTCTTCGAGGACTTCTTTTCCCTTATTGTAAATATTCATTGAAGTTTAGACATTGATCCTTATGATTTCCCTCTGTGTGACATCAAGTGCACCATAGATCTTCGAGGACTTATTTTCCCTTCTTGATATTCCGCAACTGAATAGTAATATTTTCCAGTTGTGATTGGATCTGGTTCATACCAACCCTCGTCTTTCCAACTAGTGAAGCTTCTAAGTTCATCACAATATCCAGAGCCTTGGTTTGTGTCGCAATATTCTGCTGCATTAATGACATCCGGATGTGTGGTACTAGAGTTGCGATGAACCATTCTTTGTGTTTCACATCACTCATCCCAAAGATGACCTTAGACATCAGTGTCTTGAAATGATGATCAAAATCCCATACTGACTCGTCTAATATTGTTTTATTTCCTTCAACTCAGTAATGTACTACAACTCGAATTTTGGTTTTTGGAATTATTCAATTAGTCCGGTTCTAATCTACACTAGTTTCTTCTACCGATGTCCTGTCGGAACTTGTACAAACTTCATGTACCAATACAATGCTTTTCCTTGAAAGGTTGTCATTAGTTGTCCTTTCTTGATATCTTCGTCTTGGACTTGCTTCGCAGAGAAACCAATACTGCTCGTGATCTCCAGTCCCGTTCCCATGGAACAAGGGTAGTTTTACGTCGTCACCCACCATTTTAGTTCTTCTTCTAGTATTCGTCAAGCCACTACCATTACTCCTATGGTGACACACAGGGAAGTCTTGTGATGATCTAGTGTTTCTTCCTGAAATTGGTGTAGTGCATGGAGGTGTAGGTATGATTTTTCTTTGGGTCGGACCTTCCTCAAAATCAAGCGTAGTCCGGTCGTCTCCTTCCTTGTTGTAGTGTCTCTTAGTCCCTTGTGGTATCCTCTCGCATTTTCTTGTTTCGGTCGCACCAGGACTCTCCTCAGTCCTTCGCCTCTTCTCTTACTAGAACCTCAACCCACATCGTAGAAGACCACACTCTTCCTTGACTTCCCTCACAGTCTCATCGTAACTCCCATCCAACTACCATATCTTTCCATCCAATCCTTGTCTGCATGGTACCCGTAACCTTTGTACAGGAGGGATTTACTCGTTGAAGTTCATCTTTAGTATTCCTTTTTCGCAGATGAGCATCTTGATACACAATTGCAAAGACAATAGGAACCTCCCTCTTGGTCCCTGGAAGCATTCCCTTTCTGCGTCGCTATAGGATTTAATTGTGTCGACAACAAACTCAATGATATACCCTTCCAAAAAAAAATCAAGCCACACTTCAACGGCTCTTGATGCCTTGTTGTTTACCCTTTTCAATCGTTGGATCAATTCAGGGGTCCATTAAGTAGGTTTGCTTCCTTGGAATTTCCTTTTCTGGAAGTTCAACTGCGCCAACTACTTGTACAATATTATTGGGAACTCAGAAAAAGAAAATTTCATGAATATCAGAGTAAATATATCTTCACAACCACTCTTCTTATGATATTATGGAGTTATGGTTTTTGTTAGCTGCGAACTCTCGAGCCTTCTGATCGAGCCAGTCTTGGATCTCCGGTTTCATCGAGTGCCACAACATGTCCTCTTCTTCCTTACACTATGGTCCTGGAAATAGAACCATTTGTTGACACACTTTAGTAGATAGGGGTTCACTCATTGTCGACACCCTTTGACGCAATCTCCCTAAACGCCATCCTAGATAGGTTTTACCCTGTCTAGCAACACCTGTGAAGCAGATGCAGTTTCACCCGAGATGTTTGAGGGAAGGCTGCAGGAACCGTGTTCCTGCAGAAGAAATAGGACTTGTGCACTTAATCTCACTCTGTCGCAATGCAGTTCATAGACCTAAGATATTTTAATATATTATTTAAATCTACTTATCATCATTTGCGGCAAGTTCTAGTATCGCAACAACCATGATTCAAATTAACTTAACAAAGATATCGACATACAGAAATGAATTAAACACATGAATACTTTGCATCATTCAAACAAGAGAAATATCACAGATCACAAACATTAGAAATACAAGAGTTTCTACATCAACACCCTTCTCATGTTAACGTCAACAAATCACAAAACATCCTTGGTCGAAAGCCTTAGAACAAAACCCATTCATCCGCAGATTACAAAGATGACAAAATATAAAGATGAACTTCGATTCCAAATCTAAGGTTTAAGGTGTAATTTTCTCTATTAAATACACTCCTAATTCTATTTATAGGCTTACACCTTTACAAAAAGGTCCACATAAGCCAGCTTCCTAACTAACTTGGACCAAAATTCTAACTACTTTCAACTGGACTGACCACACTTGTCGGTAAATTTCTCTTGCGCAATCCACTTTTGACACTTTTCCCTATCTCAATCATCATACCTTGCGCACTTGATGCCCTTTCCAACATGTGGGTGAATCAAAATAAAATCCAAGTTCCCCAAGAATACCTTGCAACCACACACATTGTGTAGCTGCATTCACCGCTCCTCTACACTTGGCCCCAACTGAAGAGAGGGATATGGTGTGTGTTTTCTTGCTTGACCAACATATGGGACCATGTTAAATCATGAATACATAATGTGAAGTGGAATTTATGTCAATGGAATCTTCAGCCCAATCAAAATCAGTAAATCCAACTAGTTCTAGTGGAGAATCATCAACATAGTGTACCCCAAACTATTTGGTTCCTTGCACATAATGCAAGATTATTTTTACATCCTTCCAATGGATATCATGAGGCTCCTGCATATATATATCAACATCACCTACAACATATTCCAAATCAGGTCTAGAGTGTGTAAGATACAACAAAATCCTAACTAGTTGTATGTACAACGAGTTGTCCACCAATGGAGATGCACCAAATTCACCATTAGAGGAAATTTGGGGTCTAAAATGGGCCTTATAAGAAAACGTGCCAAAATAAGTTTTTGTGAGTTCGAATTCAAGAACCAATAGAATTTCAATAAAATAAGTCAACCATAATGGTTGAATTGACATATTTGTCATTAAAAAAAACTACTTTTTTGTTCGTATTTTTGACATATCTCCCTGTGTTTTTACTCAAATTTCGATCGGGAGAGCTCGTTGGATGCGGAATTTGATTCCGCATCCAACGAGTACCCACACTGCATACTTTTGGTGGACCCCGCTACCCCAAAAACAAGAAACACCTGAAAAAACGTGATGATGACATCATCATCACGTTTTTTCAGGTATTTCTTGTTTTTGGGGTAGCGGGGTCCGCCAAAAGTATGCAGTGTGGGTACTCATTGGATGCGGAATCAAATTCCGCATCCAACGAGCTCTCTCGATCGAAATTTGAGTAAAAACATAGGGAGATATGTCGAAAATACGAACACAAAAAGTAGTTTTTTTCTTTCTTCCTCCAAAATTAATCAATATTATTTTATTATTTTAACTATTATTTTATTATTTTAAGTATTATTTTATTATTTTCCTTAGGAGGCCCATTTTAGACCCCAAAATTCCTCTAATGCTAGTTTTATTCCTGAAAGGAATGGGAAATTGTATGTCTTACATTCAGCCATTTTAAACTTCAATAATAGGTCTGTAGCATACTTTGGTTGGATGAACTTGATCCCTGCTTCATATTTCTCAATATCTAATCCAAGAAATTGCCTCCATAATCCAAGGTCAGTCATGGAGAATTCACTGTGCAAAGAAGACTTAATTGATCCAATCTCTTTAGTGAAGCTACCTGTAATAAAAAGGTCACCAACATACAACACTATGACCTGAAATAATTCACCAAAATGCTGCAAATACACATTAGGATCATATTAATTTACATCTTTCAAAGCCGAGCGAACATAGAAAATTGTCCATCTTGGCATGCCAAGCCCTGGGGGCTTGCTTGAGGCCATAGAGAGACTTATTTAACCTACATACAAGTGAAGGATCATGAATGAAAAGTTCAGTTTTCTGCATATAGGTATCCTCATTAAGGTCACCATGAATAAATGCACTCTTCACATCCATTTGGTGAACCTCCCAGCGCTTAGATGCATCAATTGCTAAAACTAGCCTGATAGAGTCCATCTTTGCAACTGGTACAAATGTCTTCGTATAGTCCACTCCTTGGAATTGAGAGAATCCTATGGAAGCCAACCTGGCCTTATACTTGATATAATAACCATCAGTATCCACTTTGTTCCTATAGACCCACTTACATTGCACTAGTTTCCTCTTGGAGGGCAAGGGAACCAATTCCCAAGTCTCATTGTCTTGCAATGACTTGAAATCTTCTTGCATGGATGTTTTCCATACTGGGTCAAGTGATTCTTCTTGATATGTATGAGGATGATATCCAACTATCATGAAACACCTCTGAGATATATTCAATTCATGAGTTGAGAAATCATTTTGAAATTAAGATCTAGTATTTTTAGAGTCTATTGGATCTCCAGCAAGATCCCCAGCTGCTTCAATGGTTTTCTCAGCCCACTTGGGCCAAATACGTGAGTCATGATATGAATGCATTTCATCATCATCATCATCATAAATATCAAAATCAGAAAATTTAGAGGAATTATAATCACTTACATCATCATGGAGTGGAGGATTTGAGCATTCCCCCTCAGCTAGTTCGATCTCCTCCATGGGCTCTTCTTTGAACTGTACACTCCTTTCAATGAATGTTTTATGAGATGAGGAATCAAAGAGATTGTATCCCTTTTCATATTCATCATATCCAAGAATAATGTACTCCTTGATTTGAGGTTTCAATTCCTTTTTCTTCTCAGGAGGAATCCTAGCCCAAGCCTTTGAGCCAAAGACCCTGAAATGAGAAACGCTTGGCTTGTGACCATTCCAAGCCTCATGTGGAGTTTTTCCATCCAAATATTTGTTTGGAGATATGTTTTGGACATATGCATCATATTTGATAGCTTCAACCCATAGCTTAGGATTCAAATCCTTTTCTTCCATCATACAGGTTGTCATCTCCTTGAGAGCCTTGTCCTTGTGCTTTGCAACACCATTCTGTTGTGGTGTGTAGGGCACAGAATGATGTATTTGGATGCCAAATTATTCACAAAGATGCTGAAAATTATTATTGAAATACTCATTACCATTTTCATTCCTAAGAACCTTTATCTTTTTCCCACATGCATTCTCAACTAAGGCTTTGTAAACTTTGAAAGTCTAAAAACACTCAGATTTTAGCTTGAGAAAGTACACCCAGAAGTACCTTGAGAAATCATCTATGAAGGTAAAAAAATACCTTGAATTCCCATATGAGGACATGGGAAGAGGCCCTATGAGGTATGAATGGATCATTTCTAGTACTTGGATAGCTCTCCTTGTCTTTCCTTTCTCATATCTGCGCTCTGCATGCTTACCCACTACACATCCTTTGCATGTGCCATTTGAAAACTTGATGGTAGGAAGCCCTTCCACCATGTTTTATTTTCTCAATGAATGAAGGTACCTATAGTTGAGATTACCATATCTCTCACACCACAAATTTCTTGTCTCATTGGAATGTGACAGAAGCGCATCTCCTTGTGAGTACAGAAGGAAATGAGAGAATTTGTACATTCTCGAATCATGGTCAACAAAACCCACTGCCACAACTTGGCCTATAGAGACTTCCAAGATATCCACATCATTTTGAGTTATTGGTACTCTCTTGGATGTACCAATGTGTGTCATTTGATAGACAGATAGTAGGTTTGCTACTAGATCATGCAAACACAACACATTGTTGAAATACCCATATTCAAGATCAATCCTGCGAATCCCTTTGGCTTGTATTTCTGAATCATCACCCATTAGAATGGATGGACCACTGTAAGGATGCAAGGCCAAGAAGGAATCATGCATGGAGGCCATGTTCCTGGAAGCACCTAATTCTATAATGAATGAATAAGACCTTGAAGAACCTGCAACCAAAGCATTGCACCTCTCCTTGTTGTCTAAGCTTGGACCATCATCTTTCTTCCTTGCGCCTTCTAGCAGAGGGATGTTGTTATTCTCAAGCAGACATGCCATCATGTCAATGTTCTTATTCATGCAATCACTCTCTGAATGCCACCCCTTATATAAATAAGTGCATTTGGCCTTCTCTTGCTTCTTCTTGTCCTTGTCCTTGCTAGGATTGGAAACCCCATATGAAGATTTGGGCTTCTCCTGCTTCTTCTTCTCTTGATGCTTCGACTATATGGCTTTCTTCTTTCCTTTGGTTGGATTCAAAACTCTTGCAACAAGGGCTTGATCCTTACTGGATTTTATAGTACCCATTTTCACTAGCTTGTCTTTCTCTTGAGTAAATGACTCCATGAAGTATTCCACTGATGTCATCCTCCAATTTCGAGCTGTGAGTTGCGACTAGAGTGGAATGTTGACACAAACACAGAATACTCTGGACCTAGCTTCTAAAGTATTGACAAGATAGGACGCTCCTATTTCTTTTCTATGTCACACTGTTTCAGCGGAAACACCAATGATTTGAATTTGGTGAAGAAGTCTTGGATTGTCTCAAAAAGAGAAGGTCTTAGTGAGATCAACTCATTTTTGAGCTAGTGGCCTATCATATCATCAGTCTTCTCGAACAATGACTCCATATTGAGACATACTTTTTTGGGAGTTGTCAAACTTTCTACATGGAAGAGTAGGTCTCTCGAAATGCCGAGACAAAGGATTCCAAATGCCTCATCAAGTCTGTTGAAGTACTTCGATTTCTCCACAGTAGATTTGGGTTCGACCTCAGTCCCCATGGTGACTCTGAACAGGCATTTCAACCTCATCTGGATCACCATTTAGGACTTCCATTCAAAATAGTTGAATGGGGTCAGAAATACATGAGTCTGCTCCAATTCTGCTTGCTCACTGAGTGACAGAACACTAATTGTACCTGCAATGCAAACACTCAATTTTTTCTGGAAAATGCCCTAAATAATAACTCAAATTCTCTGGTTTTGATTTGTATCTCCAAAGAGATATGATACAATGTGAGAATTGATTCAAATTAGGATCTAGGAGAAAAGGGGATTCTCACAATTCAATATTACACACAATTCTGCAAAAAAACAATAGAAAGAGTGAAATTATCATACACAAATGTAGTCAATAATTGATATTATTATGGTTTTCCAACATGTAAATATGTATGGATTAGGTTTATATTACATTAGGGAGAAATCATAATCATTTGGAGTCCATATGGATGCATACAAGTGTCAGGATAGGATTTGACCTCAAAACCCCCTTAGGTGGACCAATGAGCTTCCAAATCATCCCAAACGGTCACGAATACCTGTGTGGACATGGTTGGAGCATGATGATATATAAATGAGGGAAGGATAGGCATGGGTTAGTGGGAGTGTCTCTAGGAAGCAATAAATTCCCAAGGATAGCCAAAAACCACCAAATACATGCACTAGCGCCTATGGTCAAACAATTTCCCTGATTTAAGGGATGGGGACTGAACCAAGGTATAGAATGCCATTAATGAGGGCGCATAGGCAGTCAAAATGATCAAAGTGGAGTGCTTCAAAGCAATTAAGAGTCCAAAACCCCCAAATAGACCAAGGTTGATCAACATAGCCTAGTTTTGGACCATATGACAACATAAAAGATAATAAAAATGTATCATAGGTGTATGATCATGGTACTAAGGTGGATTAATGCTCTAACAAAAATATAAATTTGAGACTTAGGAGTTATTTGTGTCAACTTATCAGTTAGTTTTATAGGGTATCAAATCAGGGGATGTACTACCCTTTTCATTTTGGGGGTGTTTCCCTGTAATAACCCAACAACTAAACCCATACCCTCCTTCAATTATTTCTCGGGTAATTGAGTAGTATATGTGATAGGATAATTTCATATTATTGTTAGGTATGATGACATTGATTCATTTCCAATGTTATATTTATCCTTATAGCTTTACATAGAGGTAAACTACCCTTCCATGACCTTGTGTTTCAATGCAACTTTTTCTTTCAAAACCACTTTCTTGGGCTAGGAGATGGGATTGGTAATCTCTGTAGGATATTGTAACACCCTGGTTTTGACCCCGTTTTCATTTAAATAAAATGATGTAAATAATCATGGTTTGGAGCTAGGAAAAAGCCCCACCATTGATTTAGTGTTTATGTTTCGGCCATTAAGGTTGGGCCGATGGTATTTTACGCTAGCGAAACATTAAAAAAGCTGGACATTATGTTAATTTGCAATTTTTAATTAAAACCTACAGTTAACTATGTCAACGCAACCAAAATGAGATGGGGGCATGATTTTCCTAAGGATAAGGGAGTGGGGGATTGGAAGAGTTGGCAAAAAAATTTGAAATGGGTAAAGCACCATTTCTGGAAAAACGTTTTTAAATTTTCTTGGGCAAAGAAAACACGAAAAACGACTACTTTTGCCTCATGCATGGGCATTTCACCTCCCCTCACGATTTTGACTATGTAACGTTTTTGGATCCAAATCTTCATTCACGCAACAAGCAAACCCACTCGGATTCTGGACCCTGGGGGATTCTCTCCATTTTACTGTGATTTGTCTTCCTTCATGAATTTTTTTCTGGTTCGGCAATTTGTTTCCTTTTCACAATTATTCCGGTCTGCTGGTCGTTTTTCCTGAACACGATTTGTGTCTTGATTTGACTAATCAGCAAATGTTTTCATTTTTTGTTTTCATCTACGTTTCCCCCTGTTCGGCAGTTGCTTTCCTTCCCACGATTTTCCTGGTTTCCAGTCATTTTTTGTATACAATTTCCCAGCAGCTGATTTGGTGTTTTGATTGAATTGACCAGCAAATGGTTTTTTTTTGTAATGGCAGTAGTCGGTCTGGCTCCGGCAATGTTCAAAAACTCTTGATTACTGTGTGTGTATGTAATCCCTGGTGTCTGCTACGTTTTGTTGATTTTGGTACTGAGATAACTGTGTGCACATCCTTGCTTTGGAATCTACATTGATTGAAGGAATGGAAGTGGATTCTAGACTTGCTTAATAAACTTAGTGTGTGAAAGAACCTCACAGACCAATCTAGAAGGCTGGTTTTCTTCTTTGCATGCCCTGAATAGCAATGGAAGAGAAGGCATGGCCTGAGGGACTATGTATCAGAGAAGGGAATGCATCCTTGTGTTGGGTGTGTAATTATTTAGAAGTCATTCTAGATCCGGTGTGGGTGTTCATAGCTCTGGGGATGAGATCACTAGCTTAGTAGTCATTCTTTCCACCTCCTTGGCAGCCTGATAAACCCAACTGGAATGATGGCTTGGATGGTAGCCTGATAAACCCATCTGTTGGCTTGGTTGTGTCTCATGTGAATTTGGCTAAGTGTAAACCACTTCCTGTGTAAGTCTGATAAACCCAACTGTGTTGGCTTGACTAAGTTTTATTGTATCCTTGACTATGGGGAAAGTCTTCTAGTGTTCCTTATTCCTTGGGGAAAATCATGCCCAGCTTGGGGGTGGCAGTGTTGTTGAGAGATTAAAGAGAAAACTGGCCTATGGTTGGGTGGAATGTTGCAGTGACATAGCTGGTTGCGGGACAAGCTTCTTTCAAAGATAAGTATTCTCTTATATTTAATTTTCCACAATTGTAATTATTTTATGAAATACTGTGAACATGATGAATGCTTGCATGAATGATTTTGCTTCCGCTATATGTTAATAATTTATGCATCTGTGTATGTTTTAATTTCAATTCATTTTTATATATTATGTCCATGGGGCTTATATTTACTGGGTTGATAGATGTTAGTCGCGTCCTCTCCGTCGAGTAAGGGTTGTGGATGTGACAAATATAAGTTGTGTTTGTTACAATATTATAATTATTAAATCATGTCCATAGTTATACCTCCTTGTTGAAAATAGGTTCTATGAGGTATTAGGGTAGAGTAATGGAGCGAAATTTGTCTATCTTTTCCCCTCATGGCCTCACAAAGGTTTGACCACTATTCATCCCGAACCGAACTTTTCTACATCATGTTCAACAATGCCTTTGGGAAATGGAATATGGGGGTAGTGACCAAAATCATCTAGTCATACCACTCACCAAATGTAGAATCATTGAATGTAGTGTTCTGAGCATCCTGTCTACTCTTTTATAGGTTAGATCGTAATCCTAATGCTTAGTAGTTGGGAATCATGTGAATTTGCCTCCCTTACACAAGTTGCAACTTCCCCATTGAAAAAGAAACTAGTATATATCCAAATATGATGTAGGTTATGAGGCATGAACATAACCACATGTCTGTAGGATATTTTACATGAGGATTTTTCACCAATTTAGCTTGACACTTTACATGCAAAAAATGGCAATCGTTAGGGCATCCAAAGTGCATTCACCTTTTGTATACTTCCAGATGAGGAAACCTGCATTCAACTAATAGGTGAGCCATATCTAAGGGTTGTTTATAACGTAGATAATGGCACCATGACCTCCCCACCTTGTATCATATCGGTCGTAGAGACTTATTCCATCCTTCTTGTGACCATGCTTCCTTGTACCTTGGAAGGCATGGGAGACATATTTTTCTTCAAATGAAATTCTAGTCAGAACATGGGTGTCCTATATGTCAATGGGGTATACCTTGTATAACCATAGGGAATTCCATGAACCCCGTTGATTAAGAATTTGGTACAAAACACGACTTCTTTGTTGGTGCACAGGATTGGAAGACCCCTCTACATGACCAATGTATATTTTTTGAGGGGCTCAAAGGTGGAATTCCAAACTATGGCGACATATGTAAACTTGATAGGAATGAAATATAGATACACCTAAGGATTTATGTTAAGGAAAATATTATCGTTAGAGAAGTCATTTTCAACCAACCATGTATGTTCCGCTTTCCCTTGTAAATGTTGTAGAACATCAATCCTCGGGTCACAAAACTCTGATGGAATTGCTTCTTTGGGTCGCATTATAGATTTGGGAGCCACAAATTTGCTTCCTTATTCCTTACCCATTTTTAATGTTCTATGATAAGAAACAAAATTGATAGGAGGTTTATCATTTAGCTATTGGGAAGCTTTGGCAACAAATGCACTGATCTCTAGAGGCTCCGAGATTTCTGACAGCTAACACATACGAAAAAAAGTGAGAAATGAACTTAGTGAGGGGGAAGGCTATTTTAGTGACTCGGGTTGTGTTAATGATGAGTCTTACTCATGGAATTATCCAAGCTTTATAGGGATATCACATAGTTATTTCGTTAGATTTAGCTGCCTAACATTTATGGTTTAGTTAAGTGACAAGATAGACCTGTATAATCATCACATAAATCCTTACATCAACTTAACAATAAAATTATGATGGAATTATGTCCCAACCATACATACGTGGCTTTTGATGAGCCCCTGTTTTCGATAAGGAAATCCCATATATTCCTTCTTTTTCTGAAATTTGAGAATGCAAGTAAGCCAAAAAGGGAACATTATCGACAATGGATCGATTTATGTTTCTCAATTTATAAGTTGGATTGTATGTTGATTTAAATTACTTGCTTATTTATTAAAACTTACCTCTGAATGACTAAGTGCACACGAATGCTAATCAATTGATTGCAGTTATGAATTTTAGAGAAGATCCATGTTGGCACACTTTAAAAAATATTAAATCAAGCATATCCATATTGGTGCAATCAAGCAAATCCTTGTTGGCACAATCAAGCAGATACCTATTGCTGCACTTTTAGGAAGCTTTGATCAAATAAAGCAGGTAGCTTGACATTTTGACGATCTATCCAAAGGGATTCCAAACTATCCGAGTGTCATATCATTTATGGTGATTGAGCTAAGAAGGATTTACGTTTCTACCTTATTGGTAGGAACAAACATCCCGAGACCGTTTGAAGCTTCACTTAAATTCGAAGCTAATCGATATGATTGGATGAACCATTTTGTATTTAAACACTAGAGTAAGAGATCCTTTGGAATGCACTAATTTTATTTCACGATTATATTATTGTATTTAGTTCCTACGATTTGAGTTTGAATACATTTATGATGTAATTTTGGTTTTTCTACATTAAAGAAAGAAGTACTTGTTGCAACATATATTTTAGCAGTCCTTTAAGTTATTTTAGCGATCTTGGATAGGGCCCACCCAAGGGAGGTACAAGGACTCGATGTTGTTAGGATAGATATACTTTCAATATCGTTTTAATCATTTTCATAGAAATTTGTGATATGTTGTAGTTTTCTTACCAGTTATAGATTTCATACATTTTCATAAATGTTATTTTCCAATAATTATGCACATGAATGTTGTAGATTTGCTTTCGATACTACAATTTAGTTTGATAATGTTATTTACTTTTTTTCTTTTGAATTCATTATTCAACTTGGTCAAGACTATCCTTCTGTATCATTGAACATTTATATGGAACTCTTAGCTTCTTAACAACCCACATTTTGTATCCTTGAGGTAGAGTAAGGTGGAATTTCACTACAAGATGTTGTAGCCAATAGTGTCAGGTCATCCAAAGTTCAAAGTGGAATATTTAGATTTTACACTCTTGCAAACTGTAGTTAGCAGTCATTTAAAGTTTTTTGTAGAATTCTTATATGTATTTAAGTTAAATTTCATTTTGTGATTAGTTAATCACATTTCCATACTACTAGACACATTTTCCCCTCTTTTGTAGATGCATATATTTTATTAAACTTTCATAAGTCTATACAAATCCCTAGGTTGACATTTTAAGTAAGGTTGTAGGATACAATATTTTTGTTGATATATTGACCCCACCAACTTTGACTCAGTTGACCCGAATTACAAACTCATGATAATATAACAATGTAAATTTTAGAATGATAATATATTAACCATAACTAACCCCAACCTACATTCGAATTAGACCAATCATGTTTGTTATAAGATAAATTCTCAGACTCTATGGTGGATAGGTTTCCCCAACAACATGTTTTTTGTAGAATTGAATAAAATGACCAACAAGGAGACTTATTACTCAAATGAGTAACAAATGTTGGCATTCTTGACATGCCATTTGTGACACAAAGATACCGATGGAACTAAATAGGAACAAAAAGAACTAAAGTGAAATCCTCAAGAAAAAGAACCTACCCTAATTCACACCTAAGGACAAGAATGAATGAGGTCAACATTAGTGTGTGGAAAAATAGGGTTTAAGTTGTGTGACATTCACCCATCTAGGTTTAAGAACACTATCAAGTTGATCCAATCACACAACATTGGAGTCTCATATTTATACAACTATGAGTGGTCCCAACAAATGAATTTGCAACTTCCCAAGATTCCTTTAATACTTGTTGTCATAGAGAAGAATATGATCTCCCTTAGTGAAACTCTTCATCATAAGGTGACAGTCATGCCAATATTTATTTACATACTTATGGAAATCAACTAAAAGGGTGCACTTCTCCATATGTAGTAGTTCAAATAACCTTTCCACAACTAATTGCTCCTGTTGATGGAAATACTCAACCAAAGTTGACAAAGGTTGTTTCCGTAGCTTGAATGACTCAAAACTAGAACAAAACACCTACAAAATAAAAAATAATTTCCCTAAGATTAACTAAACTACTTGAATTGACTTCTCTCCTTACCTTTTACAGGTTGTGAAGGTCTAAACCTTGATGTGCTTGAGATATGTGGAGATCTTGCAATAGACACAACATAAACAAACCTAGTGAGAGTGACACGATAATTTGTAATCCTATGTAAAATACCAAGGAGTTAAACAATAAACAAAGCACAAGAACAAGATAGACAATGTTTATGGGAAATAAACTATACACAACTGATGTCGTGGTGTTGAGAACTCTTCTCAATGGGGTCTTGCCTCAAAGATTTCAACTTGCCTCCTAATCACTCAAGATACTGAGGGAATTTGGACAGAATTTAGATGTTATCACACATTATTCCTCCCTTTTCCCATGAGGGGTGAGCTACTACACGAAGGATTCAAATGATAGAGTAGGTTGAGGATTCCATGGGAAAGGTGGAGGGATCATCCCTACAATAGGATATCTCAAGTTCCACCTGTCCTGATTCATAGGGATGAGGCTCCATGAAGGCCATCTTCGCGAAGCCTCTTGAAACCTCTCTTTTTTTCCTTCATAAATCGATCATCGCACCTTTTATGAGGAAGACATGGAGTCTAGGGGAGCACCACCTCTTGTAAACAGGAAGCAGGCGGTGGCACCTCTCTTTGCAAATGGTAAAAGGGAGTTGCTGAGATGAGTACCGCAGGTTTCACATGGGGAAAGTGCAGTGGTGGCTAAGATTAAGGAATTACTCTTTCCCACTCATTTTTCAACTTCAGTCTTTGAGGAATTTTAGGCCAATAGTGAGATACATATCTCATGACATGTTGGTGACGAGAATTAGGTGTAATAGTTCCTTTGTCATATACGTGGCCTTAGAAATATAGAGTTTTGGTACTAAAATATCAATTGGAACAACAAATTCCCTTATGTAGACCAACTAAAATGGTGTATGTTTGTGTATTCATTTAGTAGTGGTTGGGTAAGCCCATAATACAATAGTAAGTCATTCATACCAATCATCTCGATTAGTAGAACAAATGTTTGTCAATCATGTATATAGAATATTATTAAAGACTTCAAATATCTTGTTTTCTTGCAGATGATATAAGATACTCTTATGATGTTCAATAAGGAATTCCAAAGTGAAGGTAGGAATGGCGGTTAAAAAAAATGCATACCTTAGTCACTTGTGAGGTTGCAAGGACACCCAAACCTAGTAATAATATTTTCAAAAATAAATCGAGTTATAGTATCCATAGAATCGTCATTTTTGGTTTTTCTTCATCCCAATGTGTGAGGTATTCAGTTGGGGTAATGATATACTTTTCCTTTGAATGTTATGTTGAAGGGTTGACAAGTCCAATGAAGTTTACAACCCACTTCTAAAATGGTTGTAAGGCTCACACTAGGTGTAGTGGTAACTAATATTGTATGGAGGTCTTTCCTCCATGATGATAGACATCACTATCTCAAGCATACTCCTTAGAGTCTTTGAAGACAATTGGCCACCATAATCCAACTTGTGGAATCTTCTGGGATATGGATTTCCCACTAACATTTCCTTCTACAACTCCTTGATGGAATTCCCATAAAATATATTTATGTTCGTTACATATTACACAATGGAAAATAATGGTGTTAATTCCAAGCTTAGATAGTTGTCTCGTAATCAAATTATATTACACAACTCTAACAACAAGGTGACACTTTTTGCTTGTAGAATAATCTTTTAGTGTCAATCTAATAACTAATAATATTGCAATCTCATATAAGTAATTAGGAACACCTTTTATTCTAAACAATTTATCATTTGAAACTTGATAATCTAAAGCATATTCTCCTAACTCTAGGTGAGAAAGGTGATCACGTCCTACATTAGGATTTCTTGGTTTGACCAAAACTTCTAAAGAAAACTCCTAAAATAGTAATAACCATCTACATATTTGGCCTTCTGGAATAGGCTTATTAATCAAATAATTCAAATAATAATGACCAATGTAAAACTTGAAGTGATCACCTAATAAGTAGTGACAAAATTTATGTAGTGCATATACCATGGCTAATCCTTCTTGCTCAGTAGTGTTGTAGGTGTGCTTTGCTTGTGACAACTTTTGACTTTCGAAATAGATAGGGTGATCAATATTTCCTTCTCCTAGTTGCACAAGGAAACCCACTAGATATATCCTATATGAATCCACATGCTCATGGAACTCTATGTTCCAATCATGTAATATAAGCATGGGAGAACATCCCATCATTCCTTATGTTACATGAATGCTTCCTTTCACTTTGGATTCTATATAAACATTTCTATTTTATTTAGTATTTTTTTAGAGGTGCAGTAATAGAGGCATAATTGTGGATAAATATTATGCAATCCCTTATTTTCTCCAATGTGGACATAGCTACCACACATTGGTTGGAGTTTATAAGTTACAATAACAACAATCTTAAGTAGTACTACCAAGACACCCTCTTTGCAAACAATATGACGAAGTAGGTTTCCAAAAGGGAAAAAAACAATATTTGAAGCTAATGACAACTACCAAATATAAGGCACAACAAATTATCATGTTCTTTTAAGATATTGGAAATAGTCCAATAATCCATGTAAACTTCCAAAAAATCACGAATGTAGTTGAGAAAAGAAGCAATTACAATACTTGATAAAATTGTGGGTGCTTTCTTAAGCCCAATGGGAAAGACACTAAAGAACCCCATTTATTGTTAAATGCCCTCGTCCACAATTCTCACTTGGTGGTAGCCTGAGAAACCATCAGTGAATGAATAATATTCTTTCCCCATAATTTGATCCCAGACCTCATCACTTAATGAAGTGGGATAAGGATCATGATCATAGGTTGAATTCATACTTTTGCAATAAACACAAAATCTAATATTTTTAGTACTATAGAACCAATGTAGTTAGATTCATTGTTTGAGAATATCAATCCCATATCTAGAATTGTGTCTATATATTTCTTCACCTTCTCTTTAACTTTGGGATTAATCCTGTAAGGTTGATGCTTCATAGGTTTCACATTTGGTCATAGCTCAATATTCATTTCACCCAATTCTACTTAGATTCCTTTCAACTCAATGAAAATATGTGAAACAAATCTTTGTATTCAAAGAGTATAGAATTAATCTTAGATATAATTTTCTCTTCCCAATACTATCCAACACAGGCAATTTTATATCTCTTGTTGTTTCCAATGTTCACCTTATGCAACTTCAAGGCTGTGTATATGCTACACCTACACTATCGCTATTCTTCCCTTTTATGAAGGATCTGTATATGCTACACCTACACTATCCATATTCTTCCCTTTTATCATTCTAGATAATTTATCTTCTTTAAACAATAGATTCTTCAAATCCTCCATAGCATATGCATCTTCTCCAGTCTGATAGATCTTCCCTCAATATAGAGGAGAGTCCAAATGTTTAACACGGGTCTAGAAATTAACTAGTCTCTAAGGATGTAGACATATAGTGGGCCTATGGTATTTACACCACTTATTAATGAAGAGTATTTCCTTAATCAATTTTAAAGCTTTAGTCACGTCAAGAGACTTTCCTATAAAAGAAAAATCCTCTCATAATTGGGTTTGCTGGGTAGCCCAAATCGTGTTATGTTTGTTTGTCTTTGCATGTAAGTACCAGGCTTTTGGAATCATCCCCAAACTATGAAAGAAACTATGGACCCAAAACTGAGGATATAGGCCTTCTTATTCCCATTACTTAATACAAATCACAACATGGATAAATGATTTGTCCTTCCATTGTACATTTCTATAGTCATAATGTACATAACTTTAGGAGGAGATGGATATAAGAAATTAAAATCAGGAGGGGGGGAACACGTGTGTCATTTCTACATGTACTAAGTTTCAAGTTGGGATATATTCTTATGTGTGGCCCACCATCTAGCAAGGGTCTCTCATGATGCTGTATCCAATACATGTATTCTTTAATCACTCACAACTCTAGTGATCACACCTGTAATGGAGTCTTCTAAATTTACAATTCCATCATATATAGGAGGGTTTGTTGTCTCAATCCCAATCCATAAAAATTAGTTGATAGTTACACAATGTTTCGAAGAAATCCTATGGCTCCTATTCTACATGCTTCTTTTAAATCATTATTTAAATATTGAATACTTATCCAAATAACTAACACATCTAATATAGGATAAGTAAAATCTTATCTTCTTATTGTAGTGAGTTAATAAATCTAATCCAAAACAACATTTTACATATGATCTGTGGCGGGATTATTATACTTGGGCACTTGATAAGGATCTAATGGTTGGGTTACCTTCAAAACTTAATCTTCAAATGTTAGATTCTCCTTATTTAAATCAATCAAAAATTAATTATCAAAACCCTAATCAATCCCCAACAAGGATGGGTAGGGATCTATTTTTTCCATGATTTTGATCACCTCAAAATCAATAAAGGTTTTGAAATCATTTAAATCAATCTCTATGTTTTCTAACTTACCAATGGGGAAAATTATATAATGGCTATCCATATGTAATTGGATAGGGTAATAAACCAATCAGGGACTCCCAGTTGCCTCCCAATACTTCTTTGGAAGGATATTGACATCCGATCCGAGATCCAAGGTTGCATGTTTAATTCCATACCCATCTACCTCGATATATAACCTGGATTTTTCCTAGTTCTTCTTTTCCTACGTCTCAACCTATATGTATTTCTCTTTTGGGGGGATTAATAGAAATCAATTCCTGTTCTTTTATTTTAGGAGCCGTTGTAAGAGTGTTATACAACTTCCTAATCAACTATTCATATTCTAAAAAATCAACAAATAATGTGACCTATAAATCAAAAAATTTCTTAGAATTGCTTGAGCTCTTGGCTTCTAATCACCTTCTACAGTCCCGTGAGGATATTATAGGACCACAACTGTGCTCGTAAATCTATAATGAAAATATAGGTGAAGAGGTTTCTAGCAGGTAGTTGAACATATTGATTGCTTCTTTAGAGAACCCATTATGATGTATTGGTTCAAACTTAGGCATCCAAGGTCATTCTTTATAAAGTTTTAGAAGGTCCACATTATTACTATTGTTCCTAGTCTTGGTTCCTCCTCTATTAAGAACATCGATAGTAGGACCTCTCTCTTCATTAATAGACATAGGATTTGAATTGATTAGGTTCAAAATCATCCATCTCACTCGATCCTCCCATTTCATGGTCAATTCGAGGTAATCTTAAACGCAATGGGTGTTAACACTATAGTAAGGACAACATGGGTGTTTAGAAAAGATGAAGTCTTAGAAGAGGTGGAATGTATCATAACAATTGTAGAATCTTACATGTCCACTTATTTCACCAATTGTACCCCAAATATATCCTCCTCCTCTTCCTTGAACTCCTCCTCTGGCTTGAGGTTACGACTTGTTAAATACCTGAAAACAAATTGTGCAACCTCTTAGGTAGGGAATCTAGGGGTCTACACTTATCTATATTATGTGTATAGATTCCAAAAAATTCACAATATATAGTGTTAGGGTTTGAATAATAATTATGTAGGATTTGACAATGCGTAGGTGTGTTCCCATATGTTCTACACAGATAAAAAATTTCTATAGATTGAGAATTTTGCACATTTCGAAAAGAATGATATTGCACTAGGATATGAAATAGAGCAGATGTAGACACTAAAAAATATTGTAAATGATGTTCTTGAAAACAACCCCATAGGAGGATTGGATATCGATCCTCTCATCAACATAGGACATTCTAAGGCATGTCGCTTCTCAGTCATACAACCTTTGCAACAAACTTTCTCTCTACATACACTGGGTATTGTCAGGTCTTTTATCTTTTTTTTAAGGTAAGTAATATGGTTTTGAGACGGAGAGATATTTGGACCTAATTCTAACACAATAATGTTGATATTTCTTTGGTACTTGGCCATGGATTCAATTTCCATTGCTTGTTATGGCATAACTCTCAAAGTATAAATATTTTGTTGGGTGAGCATGATTCTTGTTAATGAAAAAATTCCTTGAATAAACCATTATTTATAATAAGTATCATGTATGGGAAAGGAAATCCTACACATAAATTCCATAAATATATATGCATACCCCCAAGTAGATTCTCCTTCAAATTGTCATATCTCCTTTAATTCAACAATACCTTGTTGTTTTGATTTAGGTAACTAGATTATGGAAGAAATTGTTGCTTTACCTCTTGCAATGTGAGATGTACAACACTAGGATGACATTCTACAAACTTCACATACCATTGAAGAGCTCTTATCTGTAGAGTTTTTTGAAAAACTACTTATTAGAAGGCATATTGAACCCCTTTTGACCTCCATATGACTTCACACAAAAAAATTGTTTCTCTGCATCTTATTCAATCCCTTTTTTATATAGAATTATAGGTATTGCATGGGAGATATGCCATGGATTCCAACCATCTTACCAGTTTGAAACCCAACCAAAATTAACCCACTAGGTCCCAGTTGCATAACCATATTCAACCTTACTACTGGAGATGAACTATTATTGTTCTAAGTATTGCTTGACAATCCAATTGGAAGTGGTTCCAACTTGAATACCACTGCTATTGCTAATACAATTACATCAAGGAAACCTTAATATAGGATTAGAAAAATAAAATATTGTATAATTTAGAGTGCTAAAGTAGTGGTTGAAGCTAGGCTGATTCTAGTGTTTTTAGGTATCCTTTATGTAATTAAGGGGGGTTCCATGGTTCATGTTCTTGAAATATCCTTCATACATCCACTAAGAAATTATAATTAGGACCATATTGATATTCGATATCACTCTAATAAATTTGCTTGGGTCATTCCAGAATCTCTTTTGAAACTAGTTTTGAATCATCAGTATAAACAACACCATCTCTTTTTGCAACCTCATTCTCCTTTTATTCACATTCCTTTCGTAGTGTATCTTTTAATAATGATGTCTACCCAAAAATCAAACTAATCTAAATCCTTGAGGCTATCTAAGGTCTTTTGAATGGCTTTACTCTATTGATTTCAATATTCTGGGGCTTCAACAAGTCTTTTCAACCTTTTATATTGGCTTATAAGGAAATCACACTAGAAAAATTCATATTAATCCAAGGATTCTTCATATAATACAAATTCTCTACACATAACAGGGTTCCATTCTTGCAACTTTTCTTCTTATAAACCGAATTCTTCAAATATTTTATGCCACTAATCTTGGATTTTGCACTTATAAATTCCTCTATCCATACAAATAGTAATACGCATTTAGAAAAGGTCCCAAAAGCTGAAACATTATTTGGAATCAGGTTGATACTAGGGTTCTCTTGTAAGGGCCAACATAGGTACATAATAGTTTAATTGCACTAGCATTTTTAATCCTCCTTAACGGAAGAAAGTCTCATAGGAATCACAACCTATACCATGGAAATACGAGGGAATAGAATAATGATACATGATACAACTCTTTGGCCATGTCAATATTTCACAAACTAAATACTACTATGACTTAGGATTGAGCAACATACGATGTATGCAAAGCATAAAGCATTATCACTATATCATAACTAGATAATTATATAAACATAAATATATATTCTATCATTCAGATAAGTTATGAAACAAATTTAAATTGGACCCCAAACACCACTTCTTTAATTCAAGGGTTTGTGTTAGTAATACAAAATAGGATCATCTAAATAGAAAAGGAACAACATGATAAATATTAGGCTAGAATAAATGTTGTCTTTGATAGAAGTAAAGGTCCAAAATAGAAATGTATTTATGTCCCTATAAATTGTTTAACATGTGTTGTCATTGATTTCAAAGAACAAAATGTTGAACCCAAGTGTTATCATTGATGTCAAAGGAAAATGAAGGGTTGAAGTCAAACACCAAATATGATAAACAAAAGTGTATGAAGTATTCCTCATACAAAGCCACTTTGAATAAATACATAGAGAAATATGTGGAAGTTTAGAGAGTGCAAAGATCCCACTATGACATGGGTCATATGTGCGCATATAACAACCTTGAACGAAGAATATGAAACATAAGGATGTGTGCATATACTGTTTTGGCATGGGACTTATGAAGAAGAATATGAGATATGGACTTGTGTGTTAAAGTCCCACAAAGAAAATGGAAAATGTGCGCCAAACCCCACAAAGTCAAATTGTGAAAATGGCACGCCGACGCAGATGATAACTTGATCAAGACACAAACAAGTTGGGGCATTGTTCAAGTAAAAGGACCTTAAACAAGTGGACACATATCTTGAGTTAGAAAGTGTATAAATAAGGAAGATATGCATGTGTTGAATTAATCTTGTAGAATGAATATTGGAAGATAATATGTTTTGGACAAGATTCATTTTCTTAGGGTAACAATGGCTTGTTGATTGCAAAAGAAGTTTCTATGCAGCAAAGCCGAATTGCACAGATCAACAGAGAATGAATAGCAATAAGAGCACTAGATAGAAATATACCTGGTATTTAGGACATGTGAATGTGATACTCAGTAGATGACTAATACCTCTAAATCACATAAGTGACTGAGTAGTGCAGAAGTACATATAAGTCACAGACATAGTCGCACATCGCCGATAAGGAAACTAGTTTATTTGACATAGATAGTTAAAGGAAAGACGCAGACGAAAAGAGATACGCCAGTTGTAGTTTACAGAAAAGGTAATTTGTATACTCTGGTTATTGGATACACTTATTTCTATATCAAGAAGGCAGGAAGGGGCAAGGAATAGGGAGTTGGAGCTTCCTTCCAGTAGGTGTTGGAAAAAATTATAAGGGAAGCAGTAAATGGCAAGAAAGAGGGAGTTGAAGTTGGTAAAACAATTAAGGAGTTGGTGCTTCCTTCTAGTGGTAGCTGGTAAAACAATTAGGGGGTTGGATCCTCCTTCAAGTCAGAGCCGGTAAATATAATTTGGATTTGGTGTTTCCATTCAGTTGCAACAAAAGAAATAGTTGGAGATCCCAACATTCTATGGGTTGGTGTTTTATTTCTACAAGTTGTATCTTGCGTAGTAAGACAAACATATGTTCAGGTTGGTGCCTGAAGTTCGTGAGTTGGTGCTCGCGCAAATTGAGGTATTTTACAAGTCAGGGCCTATAACCAATAGGTTGTTGCTTATGGATTAGGTTGGTGCCTGGAATTGGTTGGTTCTCATATTTGGAGATTTTTATCCCCCACCGATGTAATAATTAATTTTATATATAACTATACATATAATTATTCTTCAATTTTTGTGCGCAACTATGTATATTACTGTTTCAACTGAAAAAGTTTTTAAGTGGTGAAAATTGTTTAACTGTGAAATAATTTTAAATATGTTCTTTATACTAATTCACCCCCCTCTCGGTATAATATAAATCAAACATCAATAATGGTGGATAAATAAAAAGACTCATGTTGCAAAGTGTGTAAGGATCCTCATGTGTAAAGGTGTTTAGCATTCAGAGGGTGCATCAAAGAAGGCATGTTTGAAATATTAATGAACCAAATGATTTAGATGAAGAAAATTTCAATTGTACTTTATGAAAAACTACTTTTTTGGTTTCCAAATAATATGTGGGTGAAATAAAAGGGTTAAAAACCTATTTTTTCTCACCTAGTTTGTCATGAGTGCCATCACCACTATACATAACTTCCAACAATATTGGATCCTTTTATATCACCTTAATCATCACATTCCCTTATTATCATGACCAAAAACTGAATGAAATTTAATGGTTGACCATAAAAGGTTCCTACACATATTTTTCTAAAAACTTGTACAAGGTTGTCACACCAAACTCCTCAAAAACCATGAAGTGCCCACCCATTTTTTTGGGGTTGACTATTTTTACAAATATATAAAAATAGAAGCAAACAACAATACCAATCAAACATAAGATTTACAAGGAAATCATGCTATGCACAAATAAAACCATATGGAAATGACAACTAATTCGATATTTTATTATTGCTCAAGAAATAAATTGCAATGATTTATTCTCTCTTTCTCTTGTATTACAATATTGTGGGATCATTCCTATTTTATTCAATACATATGAGGATTCTAGAAGGAACCAGAATACACTAGAAGGGTATATAAATTTTATCCTTGAGGGATCCGTCCCAGAACCCCCAAAGGAGGGGACTAGTGGTTCCCCGTCTGATCACTCAATGTGCTAGATACATACAAATAATGCATGGGCCTGATCAAAAGCTATACAACAAGAATAATAGAGATCTTGATATTGGTTTCATTTCCTAAGATTTTCCCACCTGAAATTACTATATATGAATCATAATAATTTGCACAAGAAGATCTTGAATCAAATGTAACCTCACAAGAATTACAACAGAGATAAGCAGAATAATGGAGAGAAAATAATGAAGTGGAAACATAAGAGAGAAAACTCAATTGGTATAAAATCCATCTGATTATTATTCACCAATAAAGTTGCATTTATAATACATATCCAGGGGAGATATTCGTGAGCCTAAAGATGCAATTGAACTCCACACATGTGGTAGGCTTAGATAACATAGAAAACATCACTAGACGTAATTGCCAGTCATAACTCCTAAAGCAAATCAGTTAATTGAGTGTAACTGACAGTAGGTGGACCAAGAATACATATTAGCTAGTTAACTGATGATAACTAAGGAATGAGGATGCATAAGAGGTGTTTAGTTGAGTTTTAGTAGTCATTCGAGCTCGTACTAACTCAGGTGATGAAATCAAGGCTAGTTAACTCAAGGTGGGCTCCTAAATTATAGGAACTGACTCAAGTGGGCCTAAAATCATGCATGGGAGCACATTAACTCCTAGAAAAAACGAATAAGGTGCATCTAAGGATAATGAGGATAATAATGACAAAATAATAGTATGGAGTGATTAGGATACTTAGGACTATACACTAGGTGGTCAACTGATAATGGTGTAAGCACTATAAAATCAAATAAATGATTAAGGCTAATGTCTAGATGGGTTAAATATTCCAAAAAGCCCCCTTAATCCTAACTTCTATGAGGAAAAATAAAAATGAGGGCCCAACAACAAATTCTAAGGTCGCCCTTTACATTATTCATCCATGTAAACTGAGGAAAAAGGAAAACCCACATGGGGGAATTCCTTCCTAAAAAATGGACATGAGATACACCATAAATAAAGTGCTCCAAATCCAAGTAGGTGTGAACTTGATTAGATGTATGGAGGGATATTATTCTTGGGAAGAAGAGGTTGTTGCTCTGATGTCTAGATCATGTGTTGGATCTCTGTAGTCTGCATGCAAATGAAGGTGCTCACTAGACTTGAACTTACTGAGATCAAGTCCAAATGAGACTTGATATGCTTGAGCCATGAAATTTGAACCAAGATGTGATCCAAATAAAGTATAATCATGTCCAAGTGAATGGTTGTGTCCTCCATCTTCAGTAAATCTTGAATGAGTCAAGAAAGTCAACATAGAGGAATACATAGGAAGCAATGCTATAGTGAGAGTGAGGGTGAAAACAATAACTACAAACTTTGATCTAGGCTCCAAAACATCCAATTGATCAAATAGTGCTCCATCATCCAATGAAGTATGCATAGGATCAAGAAAAACTGAATTATTATCTTCAAGATTCAAATTAGAAGGATGATTTGAGAACATAGGGAGATGGACATAGTTGAGTTCTTCATCAACAAGAGAAGTCCAAATGTCTATTTCATGGGAAGTAATAGAGGAAAAAGGATTCACTACAAGGATACATTCAACAATTCAAAACTCTGTTGATATTTCTACCATATTTCTAAGTTCTTCATTAACAAGAGTAGTTTGAATGTCTTCTTCATGTATATCAGCTTCATGGAAAGAAACAGAGGAAGAAGGAGTCACTACAATGATACTTTCAACAATTTGAAAATGTGTTGAGATTTATACCATATTCCTCTTCAAATTCAGGAACAACTTCGAATTCAAGAACATGTAAATCAAATCATGTATGTAAGCTTAAACAAAAACTTAAAAACATGATTGATGTCATGTTGTCAATTCAATCTCAACTTTTATACAATCAATGGAATCAAATTATGTTGAAGACCCATTTGAGATATCAAAGATATTTTTTAGATCATATAAGGAAATTAACTTAACTCATCTCGTGGAGTGAGATATATCAAACCGAAATAGAGTGTATGAATGGAAGTGAGTTGTTGCAAACCTTTGATATTCAATTGAACATATCTCTCAAACTAGAAACTCAAATGGATTTCCACGAAAAACCCATTTCAGATCACAGAAAGACATTTAAAACAATCTAAGGTAGGCCCTCTAACATGATTTGTAGAGGTCGTGGTACCTATTCAAATTTTGTTGTTGGAATTGTACCTACAAAACAAGAAGATCTATAGGGAAGTTAATTGATTATAAATGAGATATGATTAACCTGGAAGATCTGATACCAAATAATAATTTTCATAGTAATATATTGAATCAAATGTAACCTCACAAGAATTACAACAGAGATACACATAATTAATGGATAGAAAATAATGAAGCAGAAACATAAGAGAGAAGCTCAATTGGTATAAAATCCATCTGATTATTATTCACCAATAAGGTTACGTGTATAATACATCTCCAAGGGAGATATTTATGATCCTAAAGAGGCAGTTGAACTCCACACATGTGGCAGACTTAGATAACATAGAAAACATCACTAGACATAGTTGACAATCATAACTCCTGAAGCAGATCAGTTAACTAAGTGTAACTGACAGTAGGTGGGACCAAGAAGGTGTATTAGCTAGTTAACTGATGACAAATAGTGAAGGAGGGTGCTTAAGAGGTGTTCAGTTGAGTGTTAGTGGTCATCAGAGCTTGTATTAACTCAGATGATGAAATCAAGGCTAGTTATATCAAGGTAGGCTGCTAAATTATAGGAACTGACTCAAGTGGGCCTAAAATCATGCATGGTAGCACATTAACTCCTAGAAACAAGGAAGAGGGTGCATTTGAGGATAATGAGAATACTTATAATGAAAAAATAATAGTCTGGAGTGATCAAGATACTTAGGAATATACATTAGGTGGTCAACTGATAATGGTCTAAGCACTAGAAAAAACAAATAAATGATTAAGGCTAACGTCTAGATGGGTTAAATATTCCAAGAAGAATTTCCTTACCAATATTTTCCACCCACCTTCCATTTCCCAATGCTACTATTATCACATTTTTAGTAAGCCCACAGAATTTTTGCAGCATTAAAACTTCTTTGTCTTGACTAGATTCATAAAGATATATGTAGTATTCTAATTAGTATCCATTTTCTCCAACAAGATCCTACCTTCTTGCACCACTTTCCTTATGAAATGGTACTTAATATCCAAATGCTTTGTGTGATCATGAAATGATGGATTCTTCACTAACTGAATATCACTTTGACTATCATAGTGCAAAGTGATCATCCCCTGTACCATCTTGAATTGATCCATCAATTTCTCTAGCCATATTGCCTCTTTAATTGCCTCATTTATTGCCACATGTTTTTCTTTAGTGGTTGATTGAAACTTATATGTTCATCTTAAAGCTCCACCAATAAGAGTGAATGCATATCTTATAGTATACTTTTGTCCATCTTTGTCTCCACCAAAATTGGAATATGAAAAATCTTTAATTTTTTAATTTGTCGATTTGTAGCAAATAGAAGCGTCTAAAGTTCACCTTAATATTTGAGAAACCACTTCACAACATTACAAAGATCCTTATTGGGATTCACAATGAACTAGCTAACAACTCCCACTACTTGAGAAATATCAGGTTTGGTGCTCACCATGGAAAACATGAGGCTCCGTACTATTGATTAATACAATACATGAGAAATGGTTGTCTTATATGATTCTATTCTAGGACACTATTCAAAAGACAACTTAAAGTGTGCAGGAAGTGGGGTTCTAACTGGTTTTGCATTATGCATATTGAAGCATTACAAAATATTTTCTATACATAACTTTCAACTTATCCCTATCTTCCTAATTCTTATGTCGTTATGTACCTTCATCCCTAGAATTTGCTTTGCTTCTCATAAATCCTTCATTTCAAATGTCCTAGCCAACATGGACTTGATATCAGTAATTTTCTTCATTATGGTCCTATAACCAACATATCATCAACAAGATAATAAAACTACCATCATCAAACCTCTTATAATATGCACAATGGCAAGTTTCACTTCTACTGAAACCTTGGCTCTTCATGAAGGTGTCAATTTTTTTGTACCACATCCTTACCACCTATTTCAATCCATACAGATATTTCTTGACTCTGCAAACCAAATTCTCTTTGCCTCTTTATTTATAGCCCTTAGGTTGACCCATATAAATTTCTTCATCAAGATCACCATGCAGGAAAGCTAGTTTTTTGTCCAGTTTTTCCAACTCTAAATCCTACGCTACTACAACTAAAACCCTTACATTAGTAAGCTTTATAACTGGAGAGAATATTTCATTATGATCTATACTTGACTTTTGTGACAGATCCTTTTTCTACCAAGCAAGCTTTATAATGTTCTAGCAACCCACCATTATTCTTCTTTAGTTTATACACCCACTTATTTCCAACAACTTTTCTTCATTAAGGGATATCCATAAGTTCCCATGTCGAATACGAAAAAACCACTTTTATGAAACAAGATGAAAATGTGGAAGTGTAGAACAGTAGAAAAGGAATAAATAAATATTTTTCAACTTAAACCACTCACTTTGACTTTATTGCGAGGCCTATGCACGCCTTTTATTGTTCATGTGTGTGCATTTTAAAAAAATCTGCGCAACTTTGAAAATTTTGTATACCAAGATATTTTCACACTAAAAATGAAAATATAATGAATCACAATTATGTGAGATGAGGAAAATACTCTCCCATATGGGGTGAAATCAAGGCAAGGACGGAGGCATGATGATGATGTGATGAAGGTTGATTTGGTGACATCGTACGAGGAAAAGGGGCATTTAACTCTCCCCCTTTCCAAGAGCTTGCACGTATCGCGTCACCTTGAACAATCACTATGCAACAATAGCAAAGAGATGTGGTGAATTAATGGAAAACACACCACTTGCTATCACCGAGAGGATATTAGATGGGCATGCAAACCCCAAGTGTGCTTCCTCCGACGAAGGTTTTGTTGTGACAAGGGTCGATTTTTAGGTTGAGATCTAGTGTGTATGTGATGGAGAAAACAAGATCATGTTCAAGGAAGGCCTTTGTGCTTCCATCTAGCAAAGCCTCTCTCGACATGCCCAGATCAAAGAGACAAGTGGCACAACTCTTTCTATGCACTTGGATTCCATAACAGGTAACTTACTCAACATTTGGAATGATGTTTGTAGCTTGGAAAATGAGATGTAGGTGAGAATGTACAAGGATGGACACAAAGTTCAAGTGATGATTGATTGGTGTGTGGACATTGCAGATTTATTCAACCTTCCTTCCACATTCATTTTATGGTCATGGAGCTTGAAGTGGCAAATTCTTCTTTGATAGAGGCGACAGTGGACATGCATGCTCCGACCTTGGAAAAATCTGGCACCAGTATGCAAACTCTCAAGATGGAGGAAGAAAAGCAAGAGGTATGCATGATTGTGATGGATGACAAGACAAGTGTGCTTTTCCTAGGAAGCGTCGAGAATTAAGCTCAAGATATTCATCAGGAAAGAGAGGATCCTCCATAGAAGCGACATCACCTATATCTTGACCCCTCTATAAAACATGAGTAGCGGTGGAACCTTCGATTTTTTTTGGGTTCGACATGGTTTCTCTCTCTTGGATTCAACCTGCAGTTTATGTTTTCAATTTTTTAGTTGATCTTTGTTAGTATTAGGATTTTGGGTGTTAATAATCTTTTTTGTATAGTAGCCTTATAGAGATAGTTAGGAAGCTCTTTTAAGGGGTTGTTAATAGTATTTTTTTTATTCAAGGGCTAGGAATATTCTCTGTTTTGGAGGATCAATGTCGACTCTCTCTATGTATGTGTAAAATTTGTAAAAGTATAATGTAAGAATTAATTTACAAAACTAAATAAATGAGGAAATCAATACTTTCCAACTATAATCACTAAAGAAAACCCAAATATGAAGCCTTTGCATGCACTTTTCTATGATGAGCAATTTTATGTAAAAATACTAAAATTGCTAACTTTGCAAGTTTAATACAAATACTATACATTGAATCCAAAAAACCGAGAGAGGTTTTTTTCTACCATATATCTACCTTCAAGTATCTAGTAATAATTTTATAAAATGTCACTAGTAGAGAAACGTACATGCATTTTTCTACACCTAACTTTGAAAAAAAATCACTTTTTTTATACTACATACTTAGTCTGATACACAATAACTACAAGTATGAATTATATACCAGTAAACCATGCATAAATAAGTATATGATTGTTATAGTGAATACCTTCAAGGAAGATAAAGCATTCATAATATTGCTTGTGTCCACAGTTTAAACCCTGAATATGATTTAATGAAAGAGTATCTTAGTTAAGAAGATTAACCCTGTGTGCATTTTGGATGTGTATATAGGTTGTTGCACTTTTGAACATTTTTTACATTAATATTCGCCCATAATGTGTGGATTTTTTATGCTTCGTGCATGCATTTTACTCTATAATGTTTAGAATGAACAAAAAAATGTTGAAAATGCACTTTAATAGTCTACTTGTGTGCATATGTAGGTAAGTGAGAGAAAATCAATACATGAAAAATGTGCATAATATATTAAACTACCAAAATAATAATTACAATGTACAAAACTTAATGTGAACATATCATTCTTGCTTACAAACCATTTTTCTGATACAAGATGAAAATGTGGAAGTGTAGAAGAGTAGATAAGGAATAAATAAATCGTATGTAACTTAAACCACTCATTTTGAATTCATTGTGAGGTCTATACATGCCTTTTATTATTCATGTGTGTGCATTTTAAAAAATCTAGGAAACATTCATTTTAAAAAATCTAGGAAACATTCAAATTTTTGTAAACCAATAGAATTTCATACTTAAAATGAAAATATAATGATTCAAAATTATATGAAATGAGAAAAACAATCATTTTCAACTTGAATGACTAAAAATGACCCAAATATGAATACTCTACGTGCATTTTTGTATGATGGGCAATTTTATGTAAAAATACTAAAATGATCAATTTTGCAGGTTTAGTACAGATACTATACATTGAATTCCAAATTTATAAGAGATGTTTTCTTCAACCATACATCTAGATTCTACCTTTAGGCATTTGGTAATAATTTTATAAAATGTCACTAGGAGAGAAACTAGCATGCATTTTTCTACACCTAACTTTGAAAAAAATTCACTTGGTTTTATACTACAGACATAGATTTAAAACCAATAACTACAATTATGATTTATATTGTTGGAAATATTGTTGTCATAGATGTCAAATACAAGGGTATCCTTTTGATGTCCAAGATGAACATGAATGTTAGTAAAGATATCGTTGTCAATGATGTCAAAGACAAGAATATTGCAGATAATGATGTGCACTCCACTTACTCATTTGCAGAGACAAACAAACCAAAGAAATATGAATAAACCACACAATGGGAGCACCTCATGGGAGAATAAGAACACCATGCAATAGTAATAAAATATCCTAACCACAATGTCTAAATGAATACCCCACATTCCCATTTTCTAGAGGCAAGAAAACCAAAGAAATATCAGTAAGCTACACAATGTGACCACTTTGGGAGAAAAGGAAGACACCTAGCAATAATGAGGCAACATTACCATGCCCTTGACAAAGGGAGGGGTTTATTGTACTTGAATACATTGAATATAAGGTGTGTTATCACCTTATAATGAAAGAAAGATGAATGAAGGTAAACACCCCCTTGTGGTTGCTTGGAAAGAGGTCAACCCTAATAGAAGGGTCCCCTAAAAGTGCCCTAAAAAGATATAAATAAGAGTAGCACCAATCTCATTTCATTATATCATCATCACTCTAGTTCCTCTCTTAAGTAGTGCAAAATTCTAGAGAGAAGAGATAGAAGGAAGAGAGAAGATAGAGAAGGAGCGCGTGTAAGGATACTTTTGAACATTAGAGGAAATTTCAACTCAAAATGGGCCTTTTAACTTTTATTCAAATTCCATGTCATAATGTGTTAGCCAATGAAATTTCTTTAAATTTGAAATACCATATAGGTCTTAAACACCTTTTTAATATAAATTTGGGGATAGGTATCATAAAAAAAACTACTTTTTTGTTTGTATTTTTGACATATATCCCCGTGTTTTTACTCAAATTTCGATCGGGAGAGATTTTTGGATGCGGAATTAAATCCCGCATCCAATGAGTACCCACTCGGCATACTTTTTACGGACCCTGCTACCCCAAAAACAAGAAATACCTGAAAAAATGGAATGATGACATCATCATTCCGTTTTTCAGGTATTTCTTGTTTTTGGGGTAGCGGGGTCCATCAAAAGTATGCCAAGTGGGTACTCGTTGGATGTGGCATTTAATTCTGCATCCAATGAGCTCTCCCGATCGAAATTTGAGTAAAAACACGGGGAGATATGTCAAAAATACAAACAAAAAAGTAGTTTTTTTCTCTTCTTCCTCCAAAATTAATAAATATTATTTTATTATTTTAACTATTATTTTAGTAGTTCATTTTAGGAGGCCCATTTTGAGTTGAAATTTCCTCTAATGGATGTTCTCTTGAGGATGTTTTGGGATATTTGAAGATGATTTCGTGAAGTTTTTTCTAAGGGTTTTCTCAGGTTCTCTAAGGAGGAGGCGGTGCACTTATGGAAGAGGAAGGCTTGAAGATGTGATTTATTCTTCTTAGATGGAACTTTCACTACTGGGAAGAGTATTTTATAGTTTGCTTTTAGATGTGATATTGGAAGATATTATAACGGTTATTCTCTAGATGAGGATCATGTAGAAGATGACCATGCCAGATTTTGGAACTGGTTTGAAGGCATTCTTATGAAATATTATGGATCATAACTTAAGCAGGTTATGAAGTAAATTTTAATCATATTGTGGAGCATATTCAAGGAAGGATATGACGTAGATTTGTAGAAGATTATGGACCAAAACTGAGACAATTATGGTGTGATTTGAAGCAGATTCTGAGGCGGGTTATGAAGGATATTTGAAACGAATTATGAGGTAATATTTGAGGTGATTATGACATCATTTTTGTACCTAATCTATCTCAGTAGGCATAATATAAATTCTACACTAACCTTTAGTATGAACCTTCAATTTATTTTCTCACTTCAACAAATTTGAATATAGTTGCTCAAAATCCCAAACAAAAATATAGTCAGGGCTAAAAAACATCATTTGCAACACACACACACACACACTTGTGCAAAAAAATAAAAACTTATCTTATTGGTGGACTGGCATAATCTTTTCTTAGAAAATTTACACGCAATCGGATTTGGTTTGATTTGAAATCACATCCAATATGATTTAATAAGTATTTTTTTATGTAGGGGATGCAACCCAACGTTCACAGGGTTCTCTTGTTAGGTTTTCTCAAGAAGGGACTTGGTCTATTGACAACAAACGAAATCTTTGAATTGGAAAGCAATAGTGAAAAAAACAATCTATCTCGGTAGGTATAATATAAATGCTAAACTAACATTTAGTAAGAACCTTCAATTTCTTTTCTTCTTGCAACAAGGTTACGACTTTGCATACATAACAAATTGATGGGTCTAAGTCCTATAAGATTTTTGTATCCAAAGAGTAAGGGTAAAATTGATTATTGTTCATATAAAGTATCTGGTATTTAACTCTTATAGCTTGGTTAGAAACAAAAAAAATGCACAATGGAAATTAGAAAATAAATGTAACAATCCTTATAAAAATATAAAAATGAAAATGCAAGGATTGCCAGCAATTAAATTCATTAAACTTCAAGAAATTTGGATAAAGTTGCTAAGAATCACAAACATAAATGCAACAATAAGGTCTAAAATAAAAAACATCTTCCTATATATATATACCCCTGTGGAAAAGAACAAAAAATTATCTTACACTTGACCACCATCATCTTTGTTCAAAACATTCCATGCAATCTGTTTCGATTTGATTTATAATTGCAATTGATATGATTTCATAAGTGATTTTTTTATGTAGGGGATCCTAGCTAGGATTCACAATTTTCTTTTGATAGATTTGCTCAAGAAGGGACTTGGTCTATTGACAGGGTTATCTTACAAAGTTCGTGAGTTCGGTCAAGCAGGGTGACGATGTAGATTGATCATAAGTTTTGGATCAAACAAAATGGGTGAAAAGGGGAAAGACATTTCAATTGTTACCCACTCATGAAAATTTAAAATTATGGGTTAACCCCAAATTGTTCTACATACAAAATACATTAACCACACCAGTTTACCCCGCATTATTTCTTGTGAGTCGAAAAATATTTCCATTGGAATTAGGAGTTTGATTGATTATGTGATTAACAACGATAATTACATCTTAATTAACTTTTTATCCATTTATTATTTAGGATACATTTTAGGGTTGGTAATTTCTTATGCACCTTCTTAAATTATATTGGGAGTGTTGATCCTTTAAACTCTAGGTTTATGATATTTGACTTAGAGAATGTAGAGCCACATATCCCTCACTGTACAACTTTTCAAATCACGGTCATTATCAGGAAATTTTCCATTTATTGGTGCACCATTGATGAGGGAACTTCCTATTCTATCACTACATCGATGGTCTAGAAGCAAATCAAATATCGTAATATCACCCCATTTTAAATTACTTTAATATGTTTTGACAAGAGACCCTTGCAACCACATGTGGTCTTGTAGATTCTTCCTATTACTTTAAGCAGTAAAAACGTTTTGACTAGTATAGAGTTTTTGGATGCTCCTTTGGAAAACAACATGCTCCTTGGGAAGAGTTATATGTACTGTATTAGTGAGGTTGTGTCATATTACTTACATACCATACAAATTCCCCATGTAGGAAAAGTGGTTGTCATTGACCAACTAATGAATTATAATGTCAACCCTAATCAAAATTCAGAAAATGTTGTCCCTTTTGTAACAAGGTCTCAATTGATTCCCACCCTTTTGAATCTTGGTTTTGCATTACATGGACTCGTCTTTGTTGAGGCATTTAACCAAGGAAAATTTTAAGGATCCATACTTATGTTAAAGTATACAATCCTTGATGGACCTTAAAATTAGTAAAATGCGAACTATAAATTTTTTGGCAATATTGGGGTAAAAATATTCAAATTTCTAATGATTTTAAATCTTTCTAGAATTTTTCAAAAATTTTGGAGTAAAATAATGTTATCCTATATAATTTGGGAAAATCAAATTTAAAATAAATAGAAAATAGTGAATCTTTTTTGGAAAAAAATATGTAAAATTATCCCAAGAGAGAAATGTATCCCTTGAAATATTCCTTGCCTTTGACCTTCTATAATTGTAAGTATCTTATGTGTCTCTATCCCCCTTCTCCAAATATCCCCTCCACCCAAGTAGACACATTTATCTTTAGTTCGAGAGACTTGAAAAGTGTCTTCTTACACGGAGACTAAGGATTCAAAGTCCCTTCTTGGTTCAATGAAATAATTTTATTCATCTAACTCTCTAGACTTATTTTTCTTCCACCGATGAAGACTTCCTTGAGACCATGACTTACTTTATATTAGAATATTTTTTTATGAAACCCTTGGACACCATTATTCCCGTTGGAAACTTTAACACTTTCTAAACCTATTTACCTACTACACCTATTTTGGGACAATAACTTAGCTTTATTTTCAATAACTGAGACAAATTTTATTTCTATTGAACAAGATGGCGATGATCAAATTAAGGTTGATACAATTCCATGTATTTGATAACTCATAAAGAAGTTTATAAGACTTTGAAATTACTGTTTCATGGGTAAAAAGGCATTGCAATTGATTTCATGGTTCCTTTGGATGATTCTATTTATTATCATGGACTTGGTAAGTTATATTCATGCACTGAGATATAGGATTAATATTTCCCTCTTAAAAGCAGTATCTCATTATTGTGTCTCTCTATTTTTTCATAGGATTTCACCCATTGGACATTAGTGCATTAACCTTTTCTTATTCATCACCTTTTCATGCAATAGATGGAATATCTTTCCTGCCATGGATTTCCCTAAATTAGAATCCCCTTCCTAGATGACTCATGTCATGAGATTTTTTAATAGGGTCGAAAACCCTTATATCTTGAGATTGCATTATGAGCTTCATTATTCACTTTTATCTATTTATGGCCATTCCCATAGGGGCTCCCACCATATTATTTTTTCTATTTTAGGTTTCACATTAGACTTTATTGCACACTTGTATCAAAATGTTGTTTATTTTTCTCTTTGCATAATGATCAATACATGCATACAATAACCATTAGAAGGGAAATGCACTATTGGGGTTTCATTTATTGTTGTGTATGTGTAACATTTTCTACTTTTGATCATATGTTCCTCACACACTTGGGAACCCATTTCTTGAAACATAAGCACCCTCTTCTATTCTTTCTTTTATACTTTTAAATTAAGATGAAACAATCCAAAATATTTTTTTTTTTTAAACTGGGTAATGGAAAGAGCTATTGCAAGTTAGGGATTTTCCACCATGAATCTCCATGGGTCATTTTATAAAATCATTGGTGTCTCCATTGATCATAAAATATTCATTGAGTCACTCATTTTTGTCTACACACCTAATAATCATGGTCCTTAAGTTTTGTGAGCCCCATAACCCTATTATAATTAAGTTTTTATCTATAACTCACTATCCCTTGTGTCTTCATTCCAACCTTGATAGATTCATTCCCCCATGGTTTCCTTTCAGAAGAAGTTTCTTGCCAATCCAGTCCTTGATTTTCCTCCATGTTAAGAGATGTATAATGTCACCCTAGAGTATTGTGTCACCCTCTCCATGTTTGTCCCGATTGCTTGAGTTGATTCTATCAAATGATTATTCATCATTATCTTATTGACTGATGTTGGGTTCAATGGATTCATCACTTCCTTTCCTCCAATGATTCTACTCCCATTGACCATGACACATTTTCTATAAAATTTTATCTCAAGGTGCAATGGATTCCACTTTCCTCATTGATATATTTCCTTACATTTTATAGTGATCGTCATTATTGGTCCCTAACCAAAAGGTGTTTTTACTATTCAACCTCAACTCATTTATTAGTACTAATGAAGAATCATACTAGTACCTTGGTGTCTATCTTCATCATTGGTTGAATATCTTGAATATAGTATGAATTTTCATCATTGATTTCTAACTAGATAGTTTCCCCTATGTATGACTTGTTGACATACAACTCTGTCACAAGGGGTTCACTTCACACTACTATAAAAAACCTTAGACATAGGATCCTTAAACATTGTCCCAGAAAGTATTTACCCTTTCTAGAAACACCTGCAGAGTGAGTGCAGTCTCACCCGAGATGTTTAAGGGGAGTTGTAGGAAGCATATTTTCGTAGAGGGGAGGGGGCATGTGTTACTTCCTAACCATTCACAGCAAAACCATAAATCCATATTTATACCATACTATCATGCTACGCCAGTTGCATTAACTAATATTTAACCATTCACAACAATACCGAGAATCCCCAATTACATTAACATGTATCTAACCAACTATGAATCAACAAGTATTAAACCAGTTTGGAACATTAGTAATAAGAGATAACAACAAAAAAAAGTGCATAATCATCCTCACTTGTAAAAGAGATTCATATAAGAGAATACCGAAAGAATCTACCAGAGAACAAGATCATATTATAATCCATAGATGTGAAATCATACACCGTTGAACAACACTAGATACATGGAGAAATTTCTCAAATCTCATCGTTTTAATCATCCTTAGATTGATGATCTAAATGCTTACAAATCTATTTCTATTTATATGCTCACTTGGTCATTACAAAATGGTCCAATTGACCAACTACTAACTAACTTGACCAAACTTCCTTTTTTATTGTCTTCTTCACCCTTCATAGTTGGTCCTTTGTTCTTGTTGATTCCCTCTTCATCGCTGGAGGTATCGCACTTTATGCGCTTCAAACTCGTACCAACAAGCCCCCAACACAAACTTGTGGCTCGCCCTCGAGACACCCTAGATGGACGTTGTCAGTGCATTGATATGCGCCTAGAAGTCATCATATGTTGTCTTGACTTGGTTGATAGTTGCTTTGGTTGACGTCCTGATTGTTGCACAATCTTCCATCGCCTGCTCTGTTGGGTGTTCGGCACCCATATGTTGGAATTTCTCTCGTTCTGTATTAAGTTGTTTCATTCCTTACATTTCCTTTAGTGCCACTTGTTCTTCTTTATTATGGATCTCTTCCAAGTGTGTTGTTATCCATTGCTACCTTGCGCACATCTTGATGAACCGATGATGCAATTCTTTCAATTCTAGTGCTTTTGTTACTTGTTCTAGTGGGGGCATCGTCCTAAACAATCCCCGCAACACTTCGAGCTACACTTCTACTTCGCTAAGTTGCACATTAAGTTGGTTCAACTAGTCATCATGTATTAGACTGCCCCAAAATTTTGTGATGTCTTATGCGATCACATGAGCTACCTTCTCTAGTTCCAGGATCTATGTCACAATGTCGTCAATCGCCTCCTTCCTTTCCGCAATATGTTCAAGCAGTGTTTAGGGTACTGCCTTGGCCTATAATTCCTCGTTCTCTTTTCTTAGGTCTGCAACAACTTTTCCTAACCTTAGTGCTTTTTCCTCTACAAGCATATCGAGACTAATTTCAGGTGCATATTCACATGATAAAGAAACGACATGCTCTAGTCGTCGCTTGTCTTCAAAATCATTGGCTCTTTCATTGACTATAGCCTCTTTTTCTATTTTAAGTCGCAACATCTCCTCTTCAGTGCTTTCCACATGTCCCTTATAGTGGACCATCTGATCATGAGTTGTCGCTTCCCGATCACCGATTTCCTCATTTATTGCAGTATGAATGCACTCCAACATAAACATCGGTAGGTTGTTGAAAATGACACTGTTGAGGTCGTGCCCTTGTAATGTGGCATCCAAATTTTCATTCCCTTTGGTTATGGAAGTGGGTAATACATGCACCATCCTCAGCTTTGTGTCAATATCTACTTTGACTGCTCTTTATGTTCCTTCTTGCGGTATCTTTGACGCAGTTACTACATTTGTGAGCGCCTGGAGTAGCTACATTACATGATGAAAATATACAGTCGCATGTTGCATAACCTTTGTTCAGTTCTCATCTACCACTGTGGCTATCACTTCGAATAATTTTTTCATTTTTTCCTCGAAAAGTGCAGTGGTTCTACTCCCCTCACCTTGCTCGAACTTGTGCTTTGTCCTTGCTTCTTCTTGATGTTTGTCGAGATCTGAATCCGTTGGAGTTGCCGATGATGCTTCATCCTGTGATTTCTCCTGGTCTTGTGATTCCTTAGAAACTTATTGATCTTTTGGCATATCTATCGGTAGTCTGACAATTGGTCATCGCTAATCAAAACCTTTCATTGCTCAGACCATTCTTCTATGATGACATCGAGCTCCTCATCATTGAGATTGTACTGCATCGTCAACCACTACTTCTCTAGGTCTGCCCGCTCCCAAATGAATATGGCATGGGGTACTATCTACATTCTTGCAATCCTTTGGTACTTCCACGCGGCTTCCTTTATTAGTCGTGGGATCTTTACTGCTTCCATTCTCATCGTGCCTACATAGAGATAGAATTGAATATTGTTGTTTGTTTTTATTTCCTTGTCGTTTAGCACCCACACAATTTTGTATCATGCTCCTCAACATACATTCACATCTTATGTTTCCATCCCTTGGTAGTGTGTTGGTTCCATCCATCCAACCAACGCAATCAGTATTAAGATCCAGGAATATGTAAAGGCCTTACCAATTTCTTGCGTTAATATTGTGTCTTCCATTAGCTCATTCAATAGAAAGAGCGACCAGTTCATCTGCACTCCTACGGCGCACTATTCTACAAATCCGATGACCCTTGATGTGTATTGATGAGGTCGATTATTCCTTACGGTTTTAACTGTCATAAAAAAAATTGTGATTCTGGCCACCTAATCATTGATTATGTCAATCACATAGGCTCTAGAATCCTTTTTGACCTCATATTTGTTTCTCAATTTTGCCATCAATTTCTTGTCATTGTCCTTTCCCTGGAAATATTGCAACGGAGCGACCCCAGCCTTGGGTAGTCTAGTGATATGCAAAATAAAATTGACTGTAATCAATATTTTCATGACCAGCCATAAATATCCACCATGAAAGAATGCCAATAGTTTCTTTATGCATGCATTAACTTCTGCGGATTTCTCGAAATGTGGCTTGTGGATTATTGACAGGAGCCTAGACCGCTGCAATCCCAATGTCCAATTCATTGGTTCCCTTGTAATTGGACCTCCTTCACCATGTGTTATTTCCTCATACGTTCTCCTCATCCTTCCAGGAATGCCAATATGTCATTGTCGCTATATTGAAAGTTCGGCAGTTTCGACACTATGTCGCTTCTCACGTGGACACCCTTTGGTGTCACTGGCATATTGATGGTATACTTGGTATTTTTTCCAAGTCGTACCGCCAGAGAGTATTCCTTCCTTTGTGGTACGTACCCTAGAATGTTTGTTAATGTAATCCTTAAGTGTTTTCCCCTTGCTGTTGATTCCTCTTCTTCCATGGCCGATGGGCCTGCTTCTCCTTTTGTTGCGGCCACCGTTGTAGAGCTCCGGGTTGTTTTGGGTATTTTTTTCAGAGTTATTGGTCGACTAGAAATTCACTTCTTCTGAACCAGTCATACCAGTGCATACATAATATTTGGTTGTTCCTCCACAATAGCTTCCCTCATCATTAATGTTTCTTGTGTTCCCGTGCTCGAAATAATATGTGGCATTGGTGATTTGTAACTTCTTTTCCCTGCTACTCTTCACTCTAACCCTTCTTCTCTAATTGCATAATGGAGCAAACCTTGCCCCTCGACCTAATTTTATAACGTTGCTCTAATTGATCTTGGAGCATCATTTCCAAATCCTTCATTGATTGACCAAATCCTTCGTCGATTTTGCAAATCCAACACACGCAGTGGTCATTAAATGAGGGTCTTTCCAACTTGCGTCGTCAACCTTCCTGCCTTAACTGCATCATTTGTTGCTCGATTTGACCAGTTCTCCTACCGTTGGAGGTTGACAATCTCCCCCTTTGTTGCAACCAACCCACTTTTTTCATCTCTGTTTTGTTTGTCAATGGACTCTTATCGAAACTTCTCCTCGCCCCCCCCCCCCTTTCACAGTTTATTTTAGTGGTGTCACACCAACCTATCCCGATAAGGCTTTAGTCGAATTCCATTTACACAGTTTGGTAAAATTGTTCCATCTAACTTTTGCAACTACACCACACCTCCTTCAGTAATGAATTTTATGGTGTAAGGACCAAGCCAATGCATATGGATCTCACATGGGTGCTTCAAAAACTTGATTTTGTAAAGGATAACCATATCACCACACTGAAAATGTTTTGTCTTTACGTGGTGATCATGCCATGCCTTCTGTCGATCCTTCTCTACTTTTTGCGCCGAGAGGTGCTCTATAGCCCAGTATGGGGGAGATCTTGTAACGTGATGTAACGTTACTAACATGTCGGCAAAAAATAATATTGAAAGTGAATATTATGGGAGAGATCTTGTAACGTGATGTAACGTTACTAACGTATGGAACATGTCGGCCAAAAATAATTGTGATAGTGAATATTATGGGAGAGATTTTGTAACACAAAATAAAAAATAATATCACTTTCGTAACTTTATTTTTATTAATAAA
>LPNX010403481.1:332444-430808 GCA_001517045.1 Pseudotsuga menziesii
AGCCCAAGATTTGGATCTACGCTGGTTTATGAAAACCTGCGATGAAGCGATCCTCTTCGAGTCGTACTAATTGTGTCATTCTTTCTTCAATTTCTCCTTCGTCGCTCATCCCCATTGTTGCTGCTATGCATAGACTAGGGACAATATACTCCATGGGAATTACCACATCTTGTCCATAAACCAACTTGAATGGTGTATGACTTGTCAGTATTTTGCATGTCGTTATGTAGGCCCAGAGTATCATCACAAATTTCATATCCCAGTCATCATGACTTGTGTTACATACCTTAGTAAGTGCTTTCTCCAATATCTTGTTCAATTCTTCGTCTGCTATGTTTGCTTATGGGTGATATGGGGTACTTCTTTTGTGTTGCATCTGGAATTCCTCAGCCATTGTTTTGATTTTCTAGTTGACAAAGTTACTACCTTGATCTCTTATTATTATCTTCAGACATCCAAATCGGGTGAACACATTGTCAAAAAGAAATCTAGTTTCTATCGCAGCTATGCAATCCTTCATTGGCGCTTCCTTGGCCCATATTTTTAGGTAGTTAGCCATAGTGATGATGTATCTTGCACCTGTTCTTTTCCATGGTAGGATAATAGGTCCTAGGAAGGCTAAAACCCACTTATCAAATGGTTTTATAGTTACCTTGGGTACCAATAACATCTCATCCTTGTGTGATTGTTTTCATGTTCTTTGACATATATCGCAGCTCTTAGCATAGTCTGATGCATCTCCATGTACTATTGGCCACCATAATCCAGCTCTGAGTATCTTCCTAGTAGTTTCACATCCTCCATAATGTCCTCCTGCGACTCCATCATGTGCCTCTACCAACACTCATTCATGTTCATGCGGAAGGAAATATCAACAAAGAATTTCATCAGGACCCATTTTGTACAGTTGTCCTACAATTACTTGAAAATCAGTGGCTATGATAACTAGTTGTTTCTTTTGACTGGTAGTGAACTCATCAGGGGATTTCCCTGTCGCTAAAAAATGAATAATATGTTCTTAATATCCTTCAACCATTTTGACTCAAATAAACAATGCATCAGGTAATCCATCCTCGATGCTTCCTGGTTCTTCTCCTGATTCTATCCACGATAGGTGATCAGGATCTGTGTTCAAACATCCGGGTTTTATAATGATTTCGAAGCTGAATTCTTGGAACAACAGAAACCATCGGCATATATTCCCCCCCAATACAGGATTATTGACCAAATATTTCAATGTCAAATGGTCGGTAAACATATTGAAATTCCATCCTAAGAGATAGTGCGAAATTTTTTGTAACGCATATACCATTGCCAACCCTTCTATTTTTGTCGTTGTATAATTTTTCTTCATAGTGGACAACTTCCAACTTAAAAATGTGATCAAGTGGTTGATTGATCCTTCTCCTGGTTGGGCTAATATCACTCCCAGTGATACTAATGAAGCATTGAAAAGGAGGTGGAACTCCTTTGTCCATTATCAAAAAACTAATATCGATGCTGCAACCATTTTTTTCTTTAGTATGTCAAGACTTTTCTGGCACTCATCATTCCATTCAAATTATGCATCTTTTTTCAGTAATTTCTCCATTGGCATCATGATCGCTGAATATCCCCTTATAAACTTCCTATAGTATCCTATGTGGCCCAATGTGGCCCGCAGCTGCTTCACTGTCGTTGGTGCACGTAGGTCAACAATTATCGCAATATTGGATGGGTCTACCAGCATGCCTTCCTTGCATACAATGTGTCCCAATAGGATTCCAAATGGTGCACAAAAAATACATTTCTTTAGATTCAGTGAAATCCGATGTTGTCGACATCTTTCCAGCATCAATTGAAGGTTTGCGGTATGGTATTTTACCAAGCCATAGATGGTCCAATCATCCATATAGACTGCTAAGAACATATGAATGGAATATTTGAAAGCAGCAACAACTAACCTTAAAAATATCATTGGAGCATTCTTGAGCCCGAATGGCATCACCGTGTGAAAACATCCCCATTCTATTATGAATGTTGTTTTATGTCGATCTTCCTTTGCAATCTATATTTGGTGATATCCTGAAAATACATCAGTGAATGAGTAGACTTCATGTCCTCCTACCCCTTTTAATACTCTGTCGATAAATGGCGTGGGAAACAGATTATGAAGACTTGCATCAATATTTAATTTCCTCAAATCGACGCATATTCATATTTCCCTAGTATTTTTGTTCTGAACAACCATCGGGTTTATCCATTCTAATTCTTTGAGAGGTTCGATAATCCCTGCATCCATCATACACTCTAATTCGGCCTTGACATGCTCTTTGTATCTTGGATTTAATCTATATGGTCATTGCTGTACTGGTTTCACATAAGGTTTTAGAGGGATCTTCATTTCTCCCAATTCTCTAGAAACTCCTTTCATCTCGAAAACATTTGTTGGAAATAATTCTTGAAACTCAGGTAGTAGGTCGGTGACCTTCCCCATATTTGAATCATCCCAATAGTCTCCAATACTAGCAAACTTTGGACTTTCTATTGTCCCAATGTTGACCTCCTTTACCTCTAGTGGCTACATGAATTGGTCGAATGGTATTTATGGTGCTTTGATGTCGTGGATTCCTTCTGACTCTAGGATGTAGAAGGATCTTGGATCATCCTCATCATCAGGTTCTCCCGACACATTGTAAGACTACATCATCATTTGTGGCGTCGGTGTCCAGTGTAGTCTCGACGGTTATTCAGTCGAAGATATCTCCAACACTTTTCTGTGAATGTCCTATAGCGCACTATGGATGCTTATATTTTTGTCTATGAATCTGAAAGTATGGCAAAATCTAATAGTCAGTTCCTCCCATGTTCTCATTTCTCGTCGCAATTTTGCAGAGACATAGCATCTTCATGGTGTTTCATCTAGCGTATGGATGAACGCGTGAACCCATTCCTCCTCTGGTATTGTCTTCTATTATGTTTGGCATGTTATTAGGTGATCTCCTAGATCACTTCTCCCATCGTATTTCTTATCTTCATAGTATTCCTCCTCCCTGAATCAGAAATCCATCCGTCGTCGACATATTTTCTATTTTCCTATCAATGATTTGTGTGCATCCCACCATCTTGTTGGGTTAGCCTTAAGTGCTTCTTCTAGTGCCAACAAACACTGTGGTTCTAATACTCTATCTTCGAATTCACTGATAAAGGCTTCCAAGATAGGTAGTCCTTCGTATGTTGGAAGATCGTATACTTTTGTTGTTACCCATCTCAATGACTGAGTGATTTGTGCTAAGTTTATGATTGATACTTCATGCAATCAGTTCTACCAATTTTCCAGTGCTTCGTCAGAGTCTGAAGATGCAGATATGATACTGCGCCATCCTAATTTCCTGTCAGCAATAGGATTGATGTAGTCTTCTAAGACATTGTAGGCATGATCCCAGGCTCCCACAACTTTGTATTTTATCATTTTGACATATCGTTTTCCTTCAAGGGGATCCAAAGGCGCAATGACCCTCGTGTCACGATTCTCGAATGTCATCGTCCTTTTCTTGAAATTGATAATTGTCAGGTTTTCCATTTCCTAGCCGATTCCCAACAACGCTGGGTATGGGTTTGCATCGTCGACGATCTCTATAACATTGAAATATGTGAATGTCTTCAATCCTTCCACTTCGACCGATAGATGAGGCACTCGACCAATCGATGAAACTTTAGCTTGATTTTCCAAATGAAGTTGTACTAGTGACTAGACCTGCTTTGGTTTCGCCATCATTTTCCACGTCTGTTTGGTTAGGATGTTCACGTCCAACCCTAGATCCAAGATGATGGAATCTACCTCATATTCACTGATATGGGCCTTCATTCTCATTTATCTTCATGTTTTTCTTTTCTGCAACCAGTTGAGAGGACGATCTTGTCGTCCCTCTTCCTGTCGATACAAGTTGTTGTCTATTTCTGCTAACGTGTCATGATCTTTAGCTAATGTTAGACAACTTTCTAGAAACGTTTTGAGAGTACTAACCATCCCTTGCGATCTCAGTGAATTTGTTGAATAAAAAATTGGTGGCATTTCATAAACAGGTAACGTACCATTGCTCTTGATTAGCACATATCTTGCATCAAAGAAGGTTTCTTTTTCAACTCCTACATAAAATTGTACTTTATTCTGAGATATAGATCGGACATTTTGTAGTGGCATGTCTTCTCCTATCGTATATCCTCCTCTTGTCACTATGGCAAGGTTCACTGGGATACTCCTTATTTCAGTCGATACCTTCTGCACATTTGGACCAGGATTCTGAGCCTGATTTATATTCTAGTTCGGTTGCAGTTGTGGTGCATTCTTCGTTTTCCATTTCGCAATTAGCTACAGTCAGTCTTTGACAGTGTGATCAAATTACAGATAGTAAGTACACTAAGATTGTAGATTCAAACAATACCTCTGGTAGTGTCCGACAACTCCACAATTGTAACAGGTAATCGATCATCGACTTTGATCAAAAGTTCCTCCACGACCAAAGCCTCCATTGTGGCCACCGCAAAATCCTCCTTGGAACCCTCCTTGTTGTTGATATAGTGGTTGGCTATATTGTGGTTGATTGAATTACCGTTGTGGTTGATTACACTGCGGTTGCAGCTGATTATATTTTGGTTGTGATAGATTATATTGCGGTTGCGGTTGATGTTTTTAAGGCTACATTTGAGGTCTCTTTCTGGGTCATTACTCTTCTCCTTTCATGAACTAGGTATCCATAGTTATCTCTTGGAGAAAATCATAAGCTCAAAAATCTTTTTATTCATGACCCACTGACCGACAGAAGTTACAGAAAATATTGGATTCCTTCGTCACAACTCTCTGTAAGTATATACATTATTCTGACCGGTGTCCTCTTGTTCAACAAATTCGGCACCATGACATTCCTCCTTGTCTCAGTGGATTCGATGTCCCTGACTGCAAGTATTCGTGGAAGTCAGGACACTGATCGTTATGATGTCCTTCAGGCCGACATCAACTACACCATATCTCTTCATAGACCTCTCTCCCTTTCTTAATGTCCTTATAATGGGCCTTATAAGAAAACAAGAGAGCAATAAATTCTTGTGAGTTGGAATTCAAGAACCAATAGAATTTCAATAAATTAAGTCTACATAATGGTTGACTTTACATATTTGTCATATAAAAAACTACTTTTTGTGTTTGTATTTTCAACATATATCCCTGTGTTACTAGTCAAATTTTGAGCGGGAGGGCTCGTTGGATGCGGAATTAAATTCCACTTCCAACCAGTACCCACACTACATACTTTTGATGGACCCTGCTACCCCAAAAACAATAAATACCTGAAAAAAACGTGATGATGAATTTTGCTTCCAACGAGTACCCACACCACATACTTTTGATGGACCCCGCTGCCCCAAAAACAAGAAATACCTGAAAAAATGTGATGATGAAAAACAAGAAATACCTGAAAAATGGGATGATGATGTCATCATCATGTTTTTCAAGTATTTCTTGTTTTTAGGGAAGCATGGTCCATCAAAAGTATGCGGTGTGGGTACTCGTTGGAACCAGAATTTAATTCCGCATCCAATGATCCCTCTCGCTCGAAATTTGACTAAAAACATAGGGATATATGTTGAAAATACAGAAGAAGAAAAAAAGGGTAGTATTTTCTATCTTCCTCCAAAATTAATAAATATTATTTTATTATTTTAACTATTATTTTATTATTTTCCTTAGGAGGCCCATTTTAGACCTCAAATTTCCTCTAATAATGGTGAGGTTCGCCAACTGTGACTAGATCTGGCTCATGCCAATCCCTGTTTCGCCAACTGATGATTCCTCTAGTTTCATCGCAATTTTCAAGGCTTCTACTTGATATTCAATATTTTGTTGCATTAACGGCATGAGAATGTGAGGTACCAAAGTTGCATTGAACCATTCTTTGTGTTGTACGTCACTCATTCTGAAGTTGATCTTGGCCATCTGAGTTTTGAATATTTGAGAAAAACCTCACACCGATTCGTTGGGAAATTGCTTTATTTCCTTAAACTCTGTAATATATTGCAATTCCAATTTTGGTTTATTAAATTCATCAATCAGTCCCATCCTGATTTTTGGTAGGGTCTTTTGTGGATTCCTTGTCGGTACTTGCACAAATTTCATATACTAATCCAACACCTGACCTCTAAAGGTTGTCGCCAGTTGTCCTTTCTTGATATCCTCACCTTGGACTTGTTTTACTGTCCATACTACTTCACACAAGAACCAATACTGTTATGGATCCTCAATCCCATTTCCTTGGAATAAGGGTAACTTTACGTTGTCACCTGCCATCCTAGGTTTTCTATTGGTATTTGTCAATCCTCTACTATTACTACTATGTCGACATGCAGTACAACCCTGCAAAGAACTCAGTGTTCCTTTCTGCCAAGTTTGACACAGTGCATGGGGTCGTAGGTACGTCGTAGCTCTGGGTTGGTCCTTCCTCAGATTCAGGGGTATCCTAGTCATTCCCTTTGTCACTGTAGGGTCACTTAGTTCCTTGTGGTCACATTTCACAATATCTATTCCGATCACACTAGGACTCTCTTCCTCAGTCCTGCTCCTCTTCTCTGGTCAAAACCTCACCCCACTTCACAGGAGACCACACTCTTCTTCGGCTTCCCTCACAGTCTCATTGTGATTCACATCCATCTACCCCACATTATTTCTTCAAACCCACATCTTCGCAGTACCCACGACCTCTGCACACCAGAGCTTTACTCGTCGGAAATCATCTTAAGTATCCCTTTTTCACAAATGAGCATCTTGATCCATAGTTGTAACGACAATAGATATCTCCCTTTGGGTCCTTTAAAGAATTCCCTTTATGCGTCATTGTAGGATTTTATTGTATCGACAAGGAACTCAGTGCTATATCCTTCCAAAATGTTTCTCATCCATACATCGACAACTCTTGAAGCTTTGTTGTTGACCCTACTCAACTACCAGATTAGTTATGGAGTCCAGTGCTCAGGCTCACCTCCCTAGAAATTCTTCTTTTAAAAAGTAAGTTGCGCCAACCATTCATATAATACTATCAGGAATTTGCAGAAAAACACTTCATGGATGTCAGAATAGATGTAATTTTATAACCATTCCTTCATCAACCATCTCGAATTATGGATTTCTTCTTCGAAAAACTCTCAGATTTTCTTATCAAACCAATCCTGGATTTATGGTTTCATCATATTCCACAACATGTCCTCTCCTTTTTCATACTATGGTCCTGGAAACGGAACCATTTGTTGACACACGACTTTTTCATCAGGGGTTCACTTCACACTGTTGTCAACAAATGTTGACACATGCTCCTTAAACATCGGCTCAGAAAGGATTTACCTTTTCCAGCAACACCCGCGGAGTGAGTGTAGTCTCACCCGAGATGTTTAAGGGGAGTTTCAGGAACCATGTTTCTACAGTGGGGAGGGGACATGCGTTACTTCCTAACCATTTGCAACACAACCATAAATCCATATTTATACCATATTATTATGCTACACTAGTTGCATTAACCAATATTTAACCATTCACAACATACCCAGAATTCCCAATTGCATTAACATGTTTCTTACCAACTATGCATACACAAGTATTAAACCAGTGCAGAACATTAGTCATAAGAGATCACAACAAAAACAATGCATAATGATCCTCATTTGTAAAAGATATTCATATCAGAGAATACCGAAAGAAGCTACCCAACAACAAGATCATATTATAATCCACAGATGTGAAATCATACACCCTCGAGCAACACCAGATACATGGAGAACTTTCTCAAATCTCATCGTTTTATTCATCCTTAGATTGATGATCTAAACACTTACATATCTATTTCTATTTATAGGCTCACTTCGCCGTTACAAAATGGTCCAATTGACTAACTACTAACTAACTTGACCAATCTTCCTTTTTTTCGTCTTCTTTTCCCTCCACGTTTAGCCCTTTGTTCTTGTCGATTCCCTCTTCGTCGTTGGAGGTACCGCACTTTGTGCACTCTAGACCCGTGCCAGCATGACTTAAACCTCCTTACGAAATTGGGATATTTGTGTTGTTGTAATTATAACTTCGGAAGATATTTTGTTGTATATTATCATTGTATATTGTTGTACCCCCGTTGAATTTTTTTTCCTTCATTCAGGATGTTATTATTATGATTTTTCATTGAGGTAAACCCTATGTTGTAATTCAAGGCAATAGTACCCAAGATAAATAAAGAAAAATCTATCTTTGAGTCTTCCTTGGTAGGTCGGCCACAAAGAGATAACCTGACTGACCTAGTTAGTTAAGTAAGTCACACGACTAAAAAATATAAATAGAGAAGCGCCCTCCCTATTTGAACACACACTCACTCACTCTCAAGTGTGCATTAGGAGAGAGAGGACGAGTTCGCTAGAGGAGAAAGAGAGAGAGTTGCAGAAGACTTCTTATTCTTGGGTTTTTTCCATCTTGTGATGTTGTATTAGTGACGAAACTATTCTGAGGAATTTTGTGGGGTTATATCCTTTATGGTTTCCCCAAGGAAAATATTTGTGTCTTGTGTATATTTTGTATCTTGTTGTGCTTGTTATTCTTTCATATAAATATCCTAATCAAGTTGAATTAAAGTAGAAAAACTAACATGGTATCAGAGATTCTATGAAAGAAGGCATTGTGCATCAACGAGAAACTATGGATTCCTAGTTCAAGGTATTCTCTCCACATATCATCAAGAGAAGATGGATAGACTATTCCCTACGAGGGTGAATATTTTGGAGGAAGTGGAATCAAATTTGGAGAATTTTCATTTTTGACCCACACACTATTGCAGGGAGAAAACTAGCGCATCAAGCTTTTGGGGTTTTCCTCCATCAATATGGAAAAATGAGTACATTGGGAAGCTCACCCTAGAAGGGAGCATATTTTTGTGGAGTCAGAATTCAGTTCCAAAAAATATTGTGGAGCATTTTTGGACTCATCTCTACTGTCAAGGGGAACTAGGGCATCAAGTTTTTGGAGTTTGCCTCCACTGAATTTGGCAAAGGACCTCACTGAGAAACTCGCTTCAAGGAGGCGCATCTTTCTATCCAGACAGAATTCCAAATTCCAAGTTTGGAAAATTAGGGATTCTCTAACAAACCCTAGGATAACAAGATCTAAAACCAGGTTGGGCATCTCAAACTGGTAAGATCTAAATCTCAGTTATTTACATTGGAGGTTCTCATTTCAAAATGACTCATCACACCTAGATTGATTATAATCTTGGGGGAGCTGCCAACTTTCAAGCATGGAAGTATAGGATCTCCCTGATCCTTGAAGAAAATGATTTGGATAAGTATATCAGTAAGGAAGTTCCATATTCAGAGGGAGATGAAGCTAATTCTATCAGCAGAAGAAATTGGTTAAGGCCAAGAGAATTATTGCAAATTCTATTAAGGATCATCTCATCCCTCATGTCATCCTTGAAGGCACCTCAGGAAGTGTTTGAAGGATTTGACGAAACTATTCAAAGGAAAGAACATCAATCAAAAGATGAAATTAAGGAACCAACTCAAGAATTTGAAGATACAAAACTTAGATACCATGTAGTCATACTTCACAAGGGTTTCCCAATTCAAGTAACAACTCGAAGCGGTCGAAGAGAAGGTAGAAGAAGGAGATATTGTCATGACCACCTTGAATGGTCTCCCAAGATCATGGGATTCATTCATTCAAAGAATATGTTCCAGAAAGAAGTTGATCACTTTCAATAGAATTTTGGAATAATGCACACAAGAAGAAGTTAGGCTCATAACAAGAGAAGAGACTATGGGAGCAACTGAAGATCAAGCTCTCACAGGCCACACCAAAATAAATCACAACAACAAGGAGGACCGTAATCAAAACAAGAGGGAGGATCATCATCACAACAAGAGGGAGGACCATCATAACAACAAGAGGGAGGACCATCATACCAAAATTCAAAGGAAACCCAAAATAGATCTATCCAGTGTCAGATGCTAGACATGTGATGAGAAGGGACACTACTCCAAAGACTGTCCCAGAAACAAAGGCTCCTCCAACAAGAAGTCGAACAAGAAAAGACATCACGCTCATACCGTTGAAGATGATGAACCATCAAAGAAGGGAATCAGAGAAGAAAGAGTTGATTCCTCAAGTGATGAGGAATATGTAATTTAATCCAGAAGGATTCAACCCATGATAAACAAGAACATATTATCCATCTCAATATTTGGATAAGAAGGGATGTATTTGTGAATGAAGAAGAGACACCCTGATTTAGAATCAATATATAGTCCCATTAATTTATGGTATAGAATACTTGCTCAAGCATGAGAAATACAGACATAGGTCCTTAGAGTCAGATGATGAAGTAGAGCACAATGTCAAGACTCTAGTAATCCCTACAAGAAGACAAGGATCAAGAGGGAGTCCACCAACCAAACAAACAAAGATAAGTGTTTAATTGTCATTTCCTATATATCTAGTTACTTAAATAATATTGCTTAGTTGTGCACATATTTATATTCAGTTGATGTATTATGCATGATTGAGTGTCTGCATTTATAAATGGTATACTACTAATTTGCATGTGATGCGTAAGTATGGTGTTGTACAACATTCCATTGCTACTTAATCTAGAATGAAACCTCTTTGCTGACATATTGGGATCAATGCACACTCGTAATAATGTTCTAGTAGAGATGGAAGGCATGTAAAAAGTTATTGTATGTATATGGGATATGGAAAAAATTTGCATGGACTAATATAGTTGCATGACTGTGTGATATATACATAAAAATTTGTTGTTATTAAAAATATGTTTTGGAATTATGAAATGTCTCTAATCATGCAATTAAATTTTACTTTTAGGAAAGATTGCACACAATCACCTACAAGAAAAGAAGGATGAGATTTGTTCCTAAGAACAAGTGACGACGGTTCAACCGGAATATTCAGTCCAACAAAATGAAGAAGAACCTGAAGTTCCCAGGTACAAAGACACCATGACAGAAGAAAGAGCTTTAGAATAATCATGATATGACCAAGCTACATAAAGCAGTAGATCCACCTCGAGATATGAAGACCAATTTTTGGCATGAGATATCATATAAGATGAAGAAAAGTATAACAAGAACTACAGAGAAACGAAGAGGCCTCAGAAACATTCCAGTTATGTGGCACTGTTGTGTGACATCGTTGATGTAGATCCTTCTAGCTATGAAGAAGCAGTCAAGAAGAAAGAATGGAAGGATTCCTTGATCGAAGAGTATCATTCAATCATGAATAATGATGCCTAGCATGCGGTTTCGAGACTTGAAGGGAAATTTGTAGTGTCCTTCATGTGGATCTACAATATCAAGCATGCAACAAATGGAAGCATCAAGAAATACAAAGCAAGGTTTGTGGTTTCTCTCAGAAAGAGGGAGTAGATCATAGTGAGACGTTCTCCATTGACCAGACACACTTCTCCAGCAAAGTAGAAGTGCATATCAAGTAGAGAACCACATGTGCAAAGAAGGATTTGTATGAGCTTGGAAGGAACCCATGGGATAGCACATACAGTTACATGATGAGCTTGAATATCACTTAGAGTGATGGGGATCTCAACCTTTGCTACAAGGTTGAATATAGAAGCCTACAAGGAGGATAAGCTCATAAATGGGTGCAAGAGGAACTTTCAACAAAGTTCAATATAGAGGATCTTGGTATCTAGTGATATTGAGAGATGACATGGATGGATACATAGAAGATTAGTAGAAGAGCATGATACCTGTCACTCCAGTACATAATGTTATGATACATGGAGTAAAAAATGTTGAGGAAGGATGGTGTCCACTTCAAAGGGACTGACTACATAATATCTCAGAGTTCAATAATCTTCACATGGTACAGCGGGATGGATGGCTTCCTGATGAACTTAGGTTTTACCAAGAGTAAAGCATATTCCAACCTTTACTACAAATTTTAAGGCGGAAGACCGGTGATACTCCTGTTATATGTTGATGACTGGTTTCTTACAGGTAAGAATGGATTCATTGTAGATGCAAAGAGGATTCTTTTAGCCAAGTTTGAAATGAAAGACATAAGGATGATGCAATACTTCTTAGGCATGGAGGTGTGGCAGAGTACGAATAGGATTTTTCTTGGTCAAGGAAAGTATGTCATGAAGATTTTGAAGAGATTCAGAATGTTGGATTGCAAGGAAATGGCCACACCTATGGCATCGAACGTGAAGCTATTGTGTGATGCTTCATCAGAGTCAGTTGATGCCATGATGTATCATATAATGATTGGTTTATTGATGTACTAACAAACATGAGAGCATACATATGCTTTGCTGTGAACACCCTAAGCTAGTTCCTGACGGATTCGAGACATGTTCACCTGATTGATTCAAAGCATGTATTGAGGTACCTAACGGGTACAATTGAGCATGGGCTTAAGTATGAAGTGAATAAGAGGATTAACCTACACGATTATGTTGATTTGAATTGGTCAGGAAGCGCCACTGATAGAAAGAGCACTTCAAGATGTTACTTCAGTTTGGGATCCGACATGATCTCCTAGTTTAGCAGGAAGCAGTCATGCATGGCACTGAGTAAAACCGAAGTAGAGTATGTTGTATCCAGTTCATCCAATTGTGAGGTAGTATGGATTTGGAAGCTACTGCCTAATTTGTTTGATCTCGAGTTAGAGGCAACTTGCATCTTTTCAAGACAACCAGAGCTGTGTGAAGTTGTTGGAGAACCCAATGTTCCATGACAAGTCGAAGCACATTAAGATCAAGTATCACTATATCTGGGATATGGTGTAGAGAGGAGTGGCGAAGCTCCAATATGTGGAGACAGATGAGCAGATAGCCGGTGTATTGACCAAGTCATTAGCCAAAGTGAAGTTTGAGTACTTCATAGAGAGACTTGATGTCATCCAGATCGAGGTCCCTAGAAAGAGGGAATGACAATCTCTCGCATGGTCATAGACACAGTTTGTCCCTAGACATAATCAGTCCTGGTGTGATCCAATGCTAGAGATGATGAGAGACCAGAAGACACAGATGCGCAAGCAAGATATCGCATGGTAGAATATTTAGGTTGTCCCTAGATGTAATCAGTCCTGGTGTGCTCCCATGCTGGAGATGGTTCTTGCATGGTGGTAGACGTAGGTTGTACCTAGACGTAATCAGTCCTAGCATGCTCCCATGTTGGAGATGGTTCTCGCATGGTGGTAGAAGCAGGTTGCCACTAGACATAATCAGTCTTGGCGTGCTCCCATGCTGGAGATGATTCTCTCATGGTAGTAAATGCAGGTTGTCCCTAGACATAATCAGTCCTAGTGTGATCCCATGCTAGAGATGATGAGATTTCCACCAGTCACAAGACATTTGTGTGAGCCTAGGTGATTCTCACATAGTGGTAGACGCAAGTTGTCCTTGAGATGTAATGAGTCCTAGCATGCTCCTATGCTGGTAGAACGTAGGCTGACTATGGAGAGACGTAATGCACTTGGTTTTCTCCTATGAGATTCTCACATAGTGGTAGACGCAAGTTGTCCTTGAGAGGTAATGAGTCCTAGTGTGCCCTTATGCTAGTAGAATGCAGGTGGTCTGTTGGAGATGTGTTGTGCATCTGGGATGCTTTCCGTGTGCAATGATGAGATGATCTGGATGCGACAAGACGATGGTAGGAGATGCAGGTGATTGCAATGGCAATGTAATGTATGGTCCTAGGTTATACCTATGCAATGGCTTGCTCATGGATATGATGAAGACCTAGATGAGGACAATGACTACATCTAGCATGAAACAGGATTGGCTCTGCACAAACTTCCTATGATGGATAGATCCGAAAGATTTCACTAATCAATGATCGACAAGATGAGGACTACAATAGCAGCGACGATGGTGATCCAACGATGATGACCTGACTTGAAGTGTTGATGATTGTGGCAAGAGAATACCTTCCTAGTTAAGAGGGAGTGGTGTTGTAATTGTAACTTCAGAAGATGTTTTGTTGTATATATCACTGTATATTGGTGTACCTCCATTGGAGACATTTTCCCTCTGTTCGAGATGTCATTATTATGATTGGTCATTGAGGTAAACCCTCCATTGTAAGTTGGCGCAATAGTCCCCAAGATAAATAAATTAAAATGTATTTTTGAGTCTTCCTAAGTAGTTCGACCCCAAAGAGATAACCTAGCTGACCTAATTAGTTAATTAAGTCACACAAATGAAGAATATAAATATGGAGGCACCCTCCCTATTTGAACACACACTCACTCAATCTCAAGTGCGCATTAGGAGAGAGAGGACAAGTTCTCTAGAGGAGAAAGAGAGAGAGTTGCAGAAGACTTTTTAATATTCTTGGGTTTTTTCCGTCTTGTGATATTGTATTAGTGACGGAACTATTCTAAGGAATTTTGCGGGGTTTTCTCCTTTATGGTTTCCTCGAGGAAAATATTTGCGTCTTGTGTATCTTTTTGTGCTTGTTATTATTTCAGATACAAATCCTAATCAAGTTGGATTAAAGTAGAAAAACTAACAATTCGTACTCATTAGTGTCACTATTCTTGATTCAATCAAATATCATGGAATTTTTTGGTTCCCTTCAACCAATATTGGAGCCCATTCTCAGAGTTTTTTTCTATCCAGCATTGGATTTATGTATATGTTTGGGGATCTTTCCAAGTTTGGGTTTCATCTTCTTAAGTTTTCTTCTTCCATTGTTGCAACATTATACTATCAATGTTAGATGATGTATTGAGATATCAATGTACTTTGGCATGGCATTCTAATTGTTTACCCATGAACCATTTATATTGATGCACTTTTACATGGTATTCTCATCATTAAGCCATGATCCACTAATATGATGTACTTAACTCGATTCATGCATGAGAATGGGTATGTCGAATTCATACAAGAAAGGATGTTTCTATGTCACAATACCTTTCATTGTCTTTATAGGTGGTTTATTTTTTCTCTATCACGCCACTGAATCTTCTCTTGGCTTTGGAAGGTACATTCTAAATGAAGAAAATTTTAATGTATTTGAGTTATTTTATTCTCTACTTGCTTCATACATTAGGGGAATCTATTAAAATTGGGACTTTATATTGCATATGCCAAACAATTATATTCTTGGGATGCATTGCTATGTGGCATATTTGGTATGGAATTGTTAAAATGTCGCTACAGTTTGGAAGAATATTAGTTTTCCTTTATTTAATGACCAACGCACTTTCCTCTTGGAAATGTACACAATCATGCTCTAATAGGATGAAAACCTATGTGGTCCCCTTTGACATGGTCAAACTTGATCAAAGTGCACACCACCATTAATTTTCTCCATTTTGATCAATAACGATGCACCTAAAGCATGGATATATGGTTCTAAATATGCACCTACTTTTCATGTAAAACCCTAGTAGGAACCCTAAGACTACAAGACGACCTCATTTATACTTGATTAAGAATAATGGATTTGATATTATACCAAATATATGATAATGTGATTCGTGATTCTTCTCATTCAAAGGATAACACCATTTACATCTAGGTTTATATTTTCATAGAATTTGAGAAATATTGATAAGAATCCATTGAAAAGTGTCAATGATATTTTGGAGGAATGAAGCACAAGGAAAAAGGATTTGTATACATTGCATCACAACAAGGTATGGAATCACTTGTCGATGTCATGTTTTCTTCTTGTAATGAATTCTCCTTGATGTAGTTTACATGCACTTTACTTTCAATGAATTGACACTTTTATTAGAAGGTTTCTATATTGTTTAGGTAAGTCATGTTGGCCTATACCAACTAACACCCTTCTCATTTGTCTAAATGAGCGGGTACCCTCCATGTGTTTTACGTTCGATATAAAACTGATGATTCACTTCGACAAATATTATCTTTTGTTGTAAGTTGGTTTCTTTTGGACTTAGTTTTTTTTTTCTAGTTTGATCACTTATGTTTTGGATTCTATGTTCCTTGCGGACTGCGATTGTTTTGTTTTTCAATGACTAGACTACAATTTCATGATTTTAGCTATATGGTCTTTTTTGCTCACTTGGAGAAAATCTTTGGATTTACATCATTCATGTGATTGTTATTATCTTTGAGTTCCATGACCGAAAGCATGGAACTCGAAGGATTGCAAGCCATCATTAAACAACTATGTGATCTATAATCTTCATTATTGATCGTCGAATGGTTCTTAACTTTATTTTTCAAGTCAATTCAAAGCATCATGGTAGACATTTTGTAGCTGACATTTGTTCCTACTCTTTTTCGTAATTGATGGGTTTTCTTTATTCAAATTATCATAGTTGCATTAATCTAATAAAGATCATAGGCTAGTGAGCTTTGTTGGATGATAATTCTGAAGTAATGCTTTGTTTAGATATTATTTTTATTCTCAATATCACTAACTCACAGATTCTTAATTTTTAAAAAAATTGTGACCATCTTGTAATTTATCATCTATTAGATCATATATCATTTTATTTTTAACTTTATTTATTAGAACAAAAATCTTCATTTAACACCATTTAATTAAAAACTAAAAGTCATATTTCTAATTGTTACATTTACCCATTATGAATGAAAAGTTGTTATTATTAATACTTTTTTATTCATATAATATATGTGCCTCAATCTTATATGCGTTATGTCTACGATATTGTTCATAATTTCCATGACTTCACATAGAGTTGTAACATGGTCTTCCTATTTGATTTAGTTATTCTGAACATTCCACTCGAATTAAGCTTGAGAATTAATTTGTATAATGATGTTAGCTTAATTTGTATATTGTTAGCTCAATGTAACCCTAAACCTTACCTATTAACATGTTATGCAATTATCACTTAGCCATCAAAGCATGTGTTGGCTTTGTTCATGCCCATATGTCCACTGAAGGTAATAACCAATTCATCAGTCTGATGGATTTCTCTTGCTACTGTGTCATTAGCTCGAATTAGCTAGTATCACAGTACTGATGAGCTGGACCCCTTTTTTACGAATTGGGGTTAGAAGTTCTTGGTTTTCGACTACAGCTCTGTAGTTTTACTCTCTCTTCTAGTCACATTTTATTCTCCAGTGAGGGTTATGACCATGCCTTCTCGTTTGAGAGTTTCCTCAGTCATTCTAACAGATTCCCTGCATTATCAGTCTTGTCAATTATACATATTGTTGTTAGTATTATGGGGTTGATTAAAAGAATGGAACTTGTAAATGTTGAATCAGTTGAATCGAACCAACATTTCCATGAGGGTTTTTCCTTGGTTGGGTGGATGGAATTTGTTTGCAAATTTCATGGGTACAGTAAGAAGTTTACCCAAGCATTTGCAAGCTCCTTCGATGGAACGAGGGCAATTGTTGGTGACCTTGAGTTATAGGTGATAGAGGAATTTATTTCAAGCTACTGAGTTATCAGTTTCTGGTGAAAGATGGTATAAGCATACCCCATTGAAAAGGGTCTCGGGGAAGAAACTCTTGGACCAACCTGTACAAGCCTAGAATTTCACCAAAGGTATGCCCCTGAATATTTTTAAAGTTCAATGGAGAAACATGTTGGCTCCAATATGTCAATTCATTACATGCGAAGGATGATATAGCAAAGTATTGAGATACCATGTCAGGATTTTTATGGCTCTGCTTGGTTTTAAACTCAGGTTTCCTTATTTTCTTTTGAATAACTTGGCATCCATGTCTATATGATACCAGAGTACATTGAAAAAGTCTGATAGGGTTCTCTGTCACCATGGCCTATTCGAATTTTGGCATAATTTCGGCTTATCTAGTTAGGTTACTCTTGGCTTGAATTTTGTAGAAGAAACCATTTCATTGAATTTCCAGTCACTGTGAATCTTATGCCCGAAGTAGTTGGTCAAAATAGTAGCCTTCAGGAAAGTATACCAGTAGAATACTTTGTGGTTTCGGGGCTGAATGAGGGGAGTACTTCAGAAATGAATGCAAGTTTGCGTAAGATTGGCACCTTTGATATTCAACTGGTGATTGAGGGTTCAGAGTCTTCGGGATTATAATGAGGCCCAAACGCAATCACTTGACCAAGGTGGAAATGTGGATGATTACTCCTTGTGTTCTATCATTGACTAGGGTTCGAACATAAACCCTTTTCGTTTGACATGTGAAACTCTCTCGAAGCCTAGGTTTTTGAAGCACACTGATGATGAGGTAGGTTCGGTTCAGGGTTTCAATAATTTTCCCAAAGATCATACCATATAGGTTCAACAAGAAGTCACCTCAGCTATTCAAGGTGGTAGTAAGGATGTGTCTGGGCATATTGATTCTCAAGTTATTTTCCAACATGATATTTCTCAATTTCAAAATGAATTGTTAGGCGACATCTTGAACTCTACTCTGGAAAAAATGGGAATTCTCCCCTTGTTAAATCAAGTGAAGTAGAGCATAGAACTTATTGACAAAGTTGCTCCTGAAACTCCTACTATCGATCCATCAAGTGACAGTCTAAAGAACATAGAAAATACAAACTCGAGTAACCTTGAGGATAAATCTGTATAACCCTAACCTACCCAGTAGGCAATTGATGGTGATAAAGAAACTGATCTTCCACTATCCAGTGGGCAAGAGACTTCACTGAAAAGTAAATGTAAAATTAATCATACATCTCACAGAGTAGTGAACAATGCCATTGCAAAGCAGCAGGCTCGACTCATATCTCGTTATGCGAGATACGTAAAATCCAAGGGAAATGAGTATAAGTCCAATCATGATTATTTTCCCATCTTTCATGTATAGGATGAAGAAGAATCTAAACCTGACGAAGTCATTCTGGAGAATAAATGTGAGAGTATGACTATGTAAGTAATCTTCGTCATTTGTTAAAGTCATAATATTCTCTTGAGTAAGGAAGCTCATCGTTCTATTAATCAAGAACCATCGCGACAAACGCAAAAGAATTTATAACTGGGTTGCATCGCTTCTTGCCAGAATGTGATTGGTTACTATTAGACTAAAATATAATCGATGGTTGAACACATTAATTACCTTCAAGATAAAGTTGCTGAATTAAAGACTCGAAAGCGAATGCTAATGAGCAGCGTCAGATTCAAATCAGCTGATCATCTTTTCAAATCAGTTGATGCTAATGCTGTGTATGGATGGACCGGAGTCTGTTGATCATCTTTTTCTGTATTTGCCCATTTGGGAGAGCAGTGTTCACAGATGTTGCTTCACATTGCATCCTTACACACTTGTGGGAGGACATTTCTTTGACTACTTGCTTGGAAAATTGGCTGAAGGAGGATCGGCGGCCTTTTTTTTACCATTTTTTTGCATTTGGCTCATCTGGAAAGCCAGGAACGATGCCATTTTTCGCGATAAGAGGCAGCAGGTGCAGCTCGTAAAGTTGGGTGTCCTAAAACTACTGAATGAATTTCTGGATCCTGTTTTTAAGCAGAAGGTTCGCCGCGTCGTATGGGCACCGGTTTTGACTGTGGCTATGGGTTTTTTTACGGAGCAGCGCAAGTTGGTGTGGGCGGTGGAGGTATGATGTTATATATCAGTCTTAATCATTTTTTCCACTTAAGGTTAGGGTGTGAGAGCTGTTCAAATACTAAAGCAGAGCTCTTAGCACTTTGGGTTTACTGTTTATGACCTCAGAAATGGAGCACTTTGGGGTCTACTGTTTATGACCTCAGAAATGGAGTTGTGGAGTTGCCTCGCCTGATAGTGTTGGAAGATTCCATGGCCATCATCAACTGGATTAAACAGATTGATAAATTGCAGGTGCTCGATCTTCATCACTGGTGCAAGCGCAAGCGATTCATCACTGGTACAAGCACGGGCTAGTACTAAAAGTCTAAATACTCTGTTTTATGCTTTGAGTGCCATCATATTTATAGAGAGCATAATGCTCTGGTGGATTGATTGTCCAAGGAGGCTCTCAATCTCTTGGTTGGACAACTTACCTTCGCGGAGTTTTTGGATGGTAAATTCTTGAAGGTTTCTACACTTGAAATCTTTGACTTTTAGTTTCAACTGCACTTGTAGGGATGTGATTTGGATTGGTTTATTTTGTTTTTTTAAGGATTTGTGAGTTTCCGGAGGATTATAGTTTTTGCATTGACTATGCTGTTTCTTGCTTGCTATGATGGAGGACTGCGCCTTTGTTGTGTTTTGGATGGAGCTCAATCCATTATGTAATGACATTATGGATGCAGTTTTGTCAATATATGGGTATGATGTATTTTGAACATTATTCCATGGGATGTAATCTGCTTCTTCTATTATAAAAAAGAAATTATCTTTTTTCCTTGAAAAAAAAGATTCAAATCAATGAACTAAGGAAAAAGCTCAACTCTTATGCTAATGCTTCAGTAATCAACATGATTGGTGTTAACATCTTTATTCATCCCAATCGGTCTGAATTCAACAAGCTAAAATAATTCACAAACATGAGTTTATTTCCTCTTTACTTGTATATATGTCTTGCTTAACAAAGGTTTTGTTTTCTTATTAAAGATGAGTAGTTTGTTCCTCTGGTCTAGTTAATTTGTTATTTTATTTATTTTTGTTTCTTTGCTTTGCTTATACATTTGTAAGAAGTAGCTGCAGAACCGAAGATTCTGCAACCAGTTCATTTTAATTTTTATTTTTATTGATATAATCTGTTGTGTGTTTCAAACAAATTGCGTAGAAGATATTACCAGACTTCATCAAATCGAGCTTTCTCTAGATAATGTGTACGGAAATATCACCAACTGTAATATTTTCATTAGTCAAACTCTCTATGATTTAGATATTTCCTATTTCTTAGACATTTGTAAAGTTTGGATAATCTTTATTTTTAGCTATATCAAACAGATCTGGATAAGACAATCCCAAGTATTTTGATTTTTGGATATATGATCCTATTATCTAGTTTATGAGAGGTTTTGGACCAAAAAAAATATATATATATATATATATAAATCAGACTTTGAAGGATAAAATAAGGGTTCTGGATGGAATGGTGAAGACCTGTTACAGACTTAATGACTCTTTATTTTTATAAAATCATCGTGAGTAATATATGAAATTTTCTATGTGTTCGTGACTGATTTTTTTTTTAATATGGTTGTCGTTATGGTTTGGGGTTTGCAGAAGAGAATCTTTCCTTTGTTTAGATTTGTAACTCAAATTATACCATTGTTTGATTATTTGATTTTTATCAATAGTCAGTAGTTATCATTGTTTGTTTCACCATTTCACAAGTGTTAGTCTAGCTGCATTGGTCTACTAGTTGTTGACTTGATTCAATTTCAGTTTCATGTCTGTCAATATGATCAATTAAACATTTGAATATATTGTTGGTTTCTTAATTAGTAAGTATATTTTTTCTAGCTAAGAAATAATGATCATGTATTCATTTGCAGTGTGTTTCCGGATTAACAATAGGATTAATTGATTGTGTCATGAGGAAAAGTCTGAATTAGTTATGTTTATCAGTAATTGTTTTTAGTTCTGTTATATGTTCATATCTTAGAAGTTTATGTGTATGAATGATAGGAGAATATCATTTCCTCATGCCAAAATTAATTGATCCTATATTATACAACTAATATCTTGGCCAAGGTGCCCGCTCGTGCTCCATTGGGGTGGGGTCGGTAGTTGTACCTAGGGGTATAGTGGTAGCAGACGGGATTGGACCCCTAAACGTTGTATCACGCAAGTTCTAGCACCATCCCAGTTGTCAATTCCCCTAGTTACAACATCTTAGCCAAGGTTAGAAAACATTTGTTAAAGACTTAGATTAGTTTAGATTTTGATTTTTTCTTTCAGATGCAAGTTTAAACAATATGAATAATTTAGATCAAGTTGTGTCTAAGTTACTATACGGTGGATATTTGATGCAGTACATATGTATTATATATTCCATTTTCAAATACATCTGAAGTATTTGTTATTTCGAGGGAAGGTTGTATTTATAGGATTTAATAAGTATCTAAGATTTTAGCTTGCTTATCACAACTTTTACAGTATATTTTTAGTTCCATTATGAAAATTAAATCAAGTAATGTGGGATCCCTGCATTGAGTATTGAGTTGTACATTTGTATTAAGTCAAGATTCAAATTTACTTTCTTTGTATATATCACTTCTCACTGTTAAACTAGTGTATATATTTTTATCTATAGGTTTTGTATTTATTTTGTTTTAGTTTAGCTTCTAAGTTAGGAATAATCTTGGCCAACTGAGCTGTAAAACCCATGAGGATTAACCATTTCTATGACTTGGGTTGCCCAAATACCCTCGAACTAGGTTAATCTCTCCTTGTTGACGTGAGTACATACACCCTACATCAACAAGTTGCTACTAGGGTGTTAATGATTATAGAATAGGTAAATGGATTAGTTTATGTTATGTGATGCCATCCTCTTCCTACTCCTCTAAATCAATCACAGTTGTAAGAATTCAAAAAGAGTGCATCATAGGTTCTTCTATTTTGTTCTCTCCAATTAAACCCTAGTTCAATTTTTTCTCGATTTCTTTGCTTCATAGAGTAACATCAATATTCTTCTTATCTATCACTAGTATATCAATCTTCTAGTGGGGAGTGAATAGTATTAATTGTACCAAAATTCCCATCAACCCTAAATCTTATAGGTTATGGAATAGAAAAAAATTGTTCTAACTTAGTAGGCCTTTTAAAATGGTTTATACGATCAAGAAAAGTGTAAAATATTCATGAACAAGGAAAACATATCATAGAGATTATTTAAAATGATTATATAAAAGAGGCTCTTAAAAAATACAATTATGGTGTCAATGCCTTTGAAATTAGTTTAGAATAAATGCTCAAATAAAAATAAAAATAAAATTATTCAACCCTATGATCAGAGATAGTTGAGCTAAGGAGTAGGCAAGAAGAATTGTCTTTTAAATAAAAAAATTATGCACAAAGAAGTGATAGAGAAAAAGGTTGACATTGAGAATCAATCGTTGAGAAAAGTTTGTGGGTTCACGTTGTGAGAGTAAGGAATCCGCTCTATTGTGTTCATGGCCATTCTAGCAAATTTTGATGCAAAATTCCCAAACATACCAAATTTCTAAACTTGTAGGTGCATGGACTCCAAAACTCAAAAATTCTATGAAGGAACACAATTAATTTATCCAAGACTTGTTTGATATTCAAGGAACAATGCATGGATGTCATTATATTCTATTTCATAGAAAACTATTCACCTTACTTTAAAAGATTTACATAAATAAGTATATCACAAGAAAACAAGTTAAAGGGATAAAAATTCAAGGTCACAAGTAGCGAATGCATACAATAATAATAAACGGGAAGTGATCTAAAGTGGAAAAGCTTGGATTTCATATTTTCTCCCTCCATGTTGAACTCCCATCATTGGTGTTGTTGAAAATTGTAGCTCAGACAGGAACGCCCACCTAAGTTTAGTGTCAGACGTGTTGGAAGTCATCGGAGTCCATTCTATTTTGTAATTCACTTTAGTAATCAATTGAAAGTCTTATATGTAGCTATTGAGTCTAATAAAGTGTATTTTTAATCCATTGGTGACTTAGACTAATCTCAACTTTATATCTCACTAAGAGCTTAGGCTTTTGGTAGATTAGGGTTTCAACTCAAATATAAAGGTAAGTTAAGGTAGAGGGATAAGAGACAATCATTATTCACTCAAAGACAGTTTGGTTGGCAAATATTGAGTGTTGGAAAAAAACTAATACAACAACCAAATAGAGATCAACAAGCATGTCTCACATGAATTTTTTCACATAGTCATAGATAGGTTCATACAATTGTACGGAATAGGTCCACACAATCATACAGACAGGCCATAAAATAGGCAACAACTTCCAACTTGTTTCCTCAAATTTGGTAGACAATTTTCCTCGGTAAATGTGCAAATTTGTTCCATTTTGAGTGTACTATACAACTGTTAATTTGGAAATCTATGGATATTTCCTTATAAGCTTTGAATTATTAATGAAAGGTTGATTTGAAGGAGTAAATTATATGTGCCTTGTGTTTTGCTTCCACTATGTATTTTCCAGAAATATGTGTGACTACTGCTATGCAAAAGAATTTAATTTTCGTTATTAAATAACAAGATTGTGTTTAGTTGAGAACATACGGATAGTAGTCACCTAGGGTTTGGAGAATTAATATGGTATCAAAGCTTCTCTATTTGAGAGGATCTAAATAATTTATGATAGTAGATCAACTGTCAAGATCTAGGACCAACAATAAGAGGGTTTCAAAGGTAGTACTTAACAAGGTTGGGATTTTGTGTGCATATCAAAGATGGCATCAACTAGCCTCAAGTTTGAGGACATATTCGATGGTGTCTTTAATTTCCTATCATGGAAAGTTGGGGTGTCTCTTCTATTTGAACATAATGATCTTTGGGATATTGTCAAGGATGTAGTGACTTCACCAACATATCTGTGACTTTTGGAAGCTCACAAGAAGAAAGAAGTGAAGGCCAAGAAGACGATCATGGATGATATAAAGGATCATATGATCCCTCGTATATCCGAGAAGAAGACAATGAAGGAGATGTTTGATTCCTTGGTTAGTATTTACCAAAGCAAGAACATAAACAGGAAGATGGCATTGCACAACAGAATAAGATATGTTGATATGACCAGATCAAATACCATCACGAGTTCCCTAAAGAAGGTCACATAGATTCAAAATCAACTTGCAGCAATTGGGGAGAAGGTTGAAGACAAAGAGCTAGTGAATCAGGCACTAAATGGGTTCCCATCTTAGTGGGAAACATTTTTCCAAGTGCTTTTTGCTTGAGAGAATCTTCCCTAGTAGGAAATACTTTTAGGATGATTGTATTTAAGTGATACTTGAATGGAGTCAAAGGCCTACAAGTAGGGAGGTGATAGTGACCATGACCTAATTAGTCAAACAAAAAAGGGTAAGGTAAAGGACCCAGCAATGGTAGGGTAACGAGTGAGGAGTCATACTCACAACCAGGGAAGGACTTGAGTAAAATCAAGTGTTTCATATGTCATAAGCATGACCACTATGCATCAAAGTGTCTAGAGAAGGGAAAAGGAAAGTAGCAACCTAAGCTAAAACACAAATGGACATGTTTACCTCCAAGTTTGAGAAGGATTTCTCGATGGTATCTTGCCTTTCTTCCAATATGGTTTCAAAGAATGATTGGTATGTGGATAGTGGAGAACCTGGGCATATGGCATCAACCCGAGAGCTATTTTCAATCCTCAAAGGAGCACATCTCAGGATTTCAGGTTGAACTTGATGATGATACCAAGTATCAAGTAACAATATTTGGTACCATTCCTTTCCAACTCTAGTCAGGAAACTTTTTAGAATTTGACGATGTATTGTTTGTTTCAATTCTCAGAAAGAATTTTCTTTTAGTTTTTGTCATGGAATCTAAGGACCATGCAGTAGATTTCAATAACGAACAAGTCCTTATAAGACCGAATGAGTAGAATTGAGCATGTACCATGTTTCCTTCATTGTTGAATTCTCTGGAAAAACTTGGATATGCTTCCTAAAGACCAAGCATGACGCCTTTAGAAGGTTTCGAGACTTCAAATATCTAGTGGAGAACCATACAAGGAAGAAGACCAAAGTTTTGAGATCAAACAATAGGGGTGAGTATACCTCCAATGATTTCAAGGATTTATGCAGGGATGAAGGAATCAAGAGGGATTTCATTATATCGTACAACCCATAGTAGAACAAGGTTGCAAAGATTAAGAATTGATCCATCATAGGGGCTACTAAGTCCATGATATATAACTAGGAGTTGTCAATGCTTCTATGGGCAGAAGCATGCAGTGCAACAATCTACATCCAATATAGGTGTCCTCGCTATATTTTGGAGGACAAGACACCAAAGGAGGAATTCACTAATGTGAAGGAAGAGATGAGTCATTTTTTCATCTTTGGTTGTCCTATTTATATCGATTTACTAGTCAAGAAGAGGACCAAGTTGGAGTGCTTCAGTAAGAAGGGCTTATCTGTCGATTACAATGAGACTTCAAAGGACTACAAGATCCCTATTCCAATGGAGAGAAAGACAATTGTAATTTTTGAGGAATACTTTACATCTAGGAAGTCTCATTAGCCTATTCCAGTGGAAAAGAATTAGGAACAAGACGCCCTGAAGATTGAGCTATCATCATGAGTGACTTCCATTTTAGGGAAACAACCTTAAGGTGCATAAGAGGACCCACCATTATCTGTAAGTACAATTGTAATTTTTGAGTAATACTTTACATCTAGGAAGTCTCATGAGCCTATTCCAATGGAAAAGAATTAGGAACAAGATGCCATGAAGATTGAGCTATCATCATGAGTGACTTCCATTTTAGGGAAACAACCTTAAGGTGCATAAGAGGACCCACCATCTCCAACCAATTCTATAAATAGATCTTGATGGTTCATGCAAGCATTGAGGGATGCTCAAAATCATGTTGACGTGTTGAGGCTCCTAGGAGTTCATTTAGGGAGAGAAAAACCTATGAAGAAGTTTTCAAACTACACGACATTAATGAGTAACATCATAGATTCTAAGCCTTTTGAATTTTAGAAGGAAGCAGATCAACAAGTTTGGAGGGATGCCATGGTGGAAAAGTACACCTCCATCATGAAGAATGATTAATGGGACATGATGCATAAACTGGAGTGGAAATTATTAGTGATTTCTAGGTGGTTCTACAAGATCAAAATTGTGATTAATGGTGGGGTAGAGAAGAACAAAACAAGGTTTTTAATGAGAGGATTATCCCATAAACAGGGAGTTGACTATGAGGATAATTTTTCTCCAAACGTTCGGTACACTTCCATTAGAGTAGTGATGCCTTTAGTCTCCATTATGAGATGGAGGATACATCAAATGGATGTGAAGACAACTTTCCTCAATGCGATAATTGAGGAAGAATTTTACATAGAGAAACATTAGGGATTTCATATCATTGGGAAAGATTCCCCTGTGTGTAGGATAAAAAATGCCTTGTTTGGACCCAAGTAAGCACCACGAGCATGGTATTCTGGGATTGATGGATACTTGCAGAGTGTAGACTTCACCAAATGTGAAGCAAATCCCAACTTACATTTCATATTATTTGAGGTGGATCTACGTATTTCAGTGTTGTATATAGATGAATTATTTCTTACGATACCATAGAAGCTCATTACAGGGCGCAAGGAAGATATAACAATTAAATTCTTGATGAAGCACATGGCATGTTGCATTATTTCTTGGGGTTGGATTTATGGAAGAGACCAAGAAATATTTTCCTTAGGCGGGGTAACTACACAATTGAGATCCTAAAGAGATTTTGAATGGAATACTGCAAATTTATGGCCACACCTATGATCACTAATGTGAAGAAGGTAGTAACTTCAAATTCAAATTTGGTGGATCCCACATTGTATAGGAAATTGATATATTCCTTGACATATATGGTCAACACTATGCTAGATATATGTTTTGTAGTGAACACCTTGAGTTAGTTTGTGGTGGATCCAAGGCACGAGAATTGGGTAGAAACTAAATGTGTGCTCAAATACTTGAGGGGAACAATGAAGTACGGGATGAGATATCTAGGAGACGGTGAAGTGAAGTCGTAAGGGTATATAGAATTAGATTGGGAAAGCAATGCATTTGAAGTAGGAGGATCACATCAAGATGTTATTTTAGCTTGGGATCAACGATGATATCCTACTTCAACTAGAAGCAAAGTTCCATGGAACCTAGTTTAGCATCAACAAAGTATATGGCATCTAGTAGAGTGAGTTATGAGTTCATTTGTATTTGTAAGTTGTAGTTTTACTTAATTAGGAGTTGGATCCAACGACGATTTACTATGATAATCAGAGTTGTAACAATTTCTCTCATAATACAATTTTTCATGATAGGTATAAGAACATTGAGATCAAATATCACTTCATCTAAGACATGATTCAATAGGGAGAAATAAACCTCCATTATGAACCCATAGATTACAAGGTTGCCGATATTCTAACCAATACCTTAGTAAAACGGATGTTTGAAGCATCCATAGACAAAATTTGATTTGTGTGGAATTACTTCCTTGCTAAGAGGGAGTGTTAAAAATTGTAGATCGGACAAGAACTTGTACACAAGTTTAGTGTAAAACATGATGGAAGTCGTTCAATTCAATTTTATTTTTTAATTCACTTTAATAATAAAGTGAAAATCTTATATTTAGTGGTTGAGTGTAATACAGTGTATTTTTAATACTGATCTGGATTTATGTGAGAACAAAATGAAAGAACAAATATTAAATCATAAACATCAGCATATTTCAAATAAAACAGAGATACAATAAACACATATTCTATTAAATGGAGGAAATAGAGCGTGACTGTAAATACAACAGTTGAATGGTGGTAGCTTTCTCTAATAAGAGATGTGGTTGTCATGCTAAAAATTAAAATGAGGCCAAAAGGACCTATTTATAATAAGCATGAAGGTGACAACCCTAAACATCCAAAACATAACACTAGAAGATGAATCGTCATAAAGTTTGTGGCCCCAAGGTGGTTAGTTGAACAGTCAACTTCCCAAGGTCATGAATTTTGCATACAATCTTCGATTTAAGAGCTCGATAGCCCATTGGAAAGGTCTATCTGAGCTTTACCACTTTCGAGTAGGGCCAAATGAATGCCATTGAAAACCAATTAGCTCCTTGAATCACCAAAACACATCGTTTAGGGCCTCAAAACGACCCCAAAAGTTTAGGACCCGAAAAACCGTAGAAAAATAACTAGGAAATTGTCAAAATGGACAATTGTTTTGAGCTAGTGGAATAGGTGGGAGGCCACCGATCTCCATCTGAATCAAATACATTAGTGATTTAGACTAATCTCAATCGTATAATATCAGTGAGAGATTAGGTTATCAACTCAAGTATAAGGGAATGTCAAGGTAAAGGTTTAAGACACATTCATTATTCGCTCAAAAAGAATTTGGTCTGGTAGATTTACAGCACTAGAGAGAAGCCAGTTCATGAACCAAGCATAGATCAACAGGCACGTCACATAGGACAGATTATGTACAGTCGTACATATATATTCATGTAGTCATGCATAACATGTCCATTCAATTATACACACAGGTTGTACAATAGTAAGCAGTTTGCATGTTTTCTCGGTTTTTCCATGCAATTTTCCTCAATAATGTGCATATTTGTTCCATTTTGAGTGTACCAAACCACTATTAGTTTGACAATCTATGGAGGTTTCCTTGTAACCTTTGAATTATTAATGAAAGGTTTATTTGAATGAGAAAACTATATGTGTATTCTATTTTGCTTCCATTTTTTACTTTCCAACTATATGTGTGACTATTGCTATGTGAAAAAATTAATTTCCACATTTAAATAACAAGTTTGTGTTTAGTTGAGAACATAAGGATAGTATTCACCAATCATTTGGAAAGCTAATAGGTGCAACCTAATTCACTCCATAAAGCTACAGGGAGATATCCTACGAGAACTATCTTATGGCATGCTAGAATTCCAATGATATTATAGTGGGTACAATTTACTTAATTGTTTGGGTTTGTGGTATTTTTTTTTCAAAGACGATATTCCTAAACAATCTCTAACTCAAATTACAAAGTACTTTTAGATTTTTTTATTTTTTTATTCAAGTGATCAGGGGATAGGAAATTTCAAAGGTTTTTGGTGACTTACATGTCTTGCTCAAAAATAAATTCAACATGAGGGGCCTTTGGTTTCCTTAAATGGACATGTTAAATTTCTTGATGTATTTGTAACTTTGGAAGATATTCTGATGTATATTATCATTGTGTGTTGTTGTACCCCATTGAGGATGTATGTTACCCCTTTACGGGATGTCTAAATTGTGTCTAGACCTTGAGGTACAACCTCTGTTGTAAGTCGGGGAAATAGTCCCAAGTTTAACATCATTTACTATGTAATTGTGGTCTCTCTAGGATAAGTGGGCCCCATGTGAGATGACATGTAGGCTCGAGTTTTATATTTGGTCAGTGACTTGAAAGGGTATAAATAGGGATGCTCTCTCCCTCATTTATACACACCTCACACACTCTCTAAGGCGTTTGAGAGAGAGAGACAGACATAGGAGGAGAGAAAGATATCTACTGAACATTTCTTATCACTGCTTTTGATCATCTTACTATTCTAAAGAAGTTTGTGAGGTTTTCTACTTGATGATTTGCCCGATGAAAATATTTGTGTCTTGTGTATCTTTTATATCTTATGCATTTTGTTGTACTTGTTATTCTTTCAGATAAAGATCCTAGATAATCTAATCATATCTTAAGAAGATCTAACATGGTATCAGAGCCTCTCTGAAAGAAGGCACTGTGCAGCTGCGGGAACTAGGAATTCCTAGTTGAAGGTGTTCTCTCCAAAGATCATCAAGCAAGGAGGGCTAGGCTAACTTACCTCACTATGATGCATCTGTTGGTGGTAGTAGTTTTTTAATCACAAAATTTTCACTGTGCAGCCGAAATACAGCTACAATGGCAGCTAATGGAAATTAGGGTTTCATGCACGAAAACCCTAGAAGACTAAATTTAGTCATTCTAGAACTTTCGCTATAACGTGATATTGGAGAAGGCGCGGAAGCCAAAACTTTTACAAGACCAATATAAATTCATGTTGTACCTTGTGTAAAAGTTTCTGCCTCAGATTCGCTATACTTCAGGAGATATGGTTCCTCCAAATCAAGGTTCCAGCCTCCTACAGAATACAGTCATAAACATATGACCTAGGGAGATTTTATATATCTTGGGCTAGGAAGGTACAAACGAAATTTCGTAAGATGTTGCAGGTAGGGAATGGATTTTAGTTTCTGTGGTACGCTTTTCAGAGCCAGATTGTGAAACAGTGACACGTGGAAGTCCGTACAAGTTTGATATGCTGAACAATCCCCAAAACAGTCACCTTGGGAAAATCCGAATAAGTCCCACTTGGAGAATCTATTTCTTCTTTGACCTATGGGGTTGGAAAGAAGACTTATCAAGCTATCACAGTGAGAATTTTCAGACCTTTAGGATCCAAAACTTTAGAGATACAGTAGAATCAATATCAGTCATTTCTGTAGAAGAAATTGGAAAACTAGGGCTTCCTGTTTCGGGAGCTTCCCTCCATTGTTTTCAAAAAAGGAGTGCATGGGTAAGGTATCCTTGAATATGAACATATTTATATCCAATCAGAATTTTGAAATTAAGTTTTGAAAATTGGGGTTCCTCTGACAAACCCTAGATCAGCCAGCTCCAAAACCAGGACGGACACCTCAAATCGGTAAGATCTAAATTTTCGCTATTTACATTTGAGGTTCTCATTTCAAAATGACTAATCACACCAGCTTGATGACAAGCTTGTTGAAGCTGAAAACTTCCAAGTATGGAAGTATAGGACCTCCGTGATCCTTGAATAAATTGATTTAGATCAATATTTCAGTAAGGATGTTCTAAGAGCCAAAGGGAGATGAGTCTAAGGCTAGAGCCAAGAAAATCATTGCAGATTCTATTAAATATCATCTCATCCTTCGTGTGTCATCCTTGAAGACACCAAAAGGAAGTGTTTGATTTGATGATGAAGTAATCGAAGAAGAATAAGATATTGTTATAACCACCTTGAATGGCCTCCCAAGATCATGGGATTCATTCATTCGAGGAATGTGTTCCAGAAGGAAGTGATTACCTTCAGCAGACTCTGGGAAGAGTGCACACAGGAAGAAGCTCGACTCATAATAAGAGAAGAGAAGATGGGAGAAACTGAAGATCAAGCTCTCATGATTCAAGGAAGATCCCTCAAGCAATGTGGAATATGAAGGACTCAATTCTTAAAGAACCTCTTATCCATCTTAGCATTTGGATAAGAAATGATGCTGTTATAAATGAAGAAGATGATGAAACTGAAGGCTCAAGAAGGAGTCTACCCACGAAACAAATAAAGATAAATATTCAATTGCCATTTCATTTTATTGTTTGGTTATGCATTTGTTTATATTCAGTTGATGTGTTATGCATGTTTGAGTATTTGCATTTATACTACTGAATTGCACATGATGGGTAAGAATTCAATGATGTTGTACAACATTCCGTTACTACTTATCTAGATTGAAACCTCTTTGCTGGCATATTAGGATTAATACATGCTCTTAATAGCATTAGGGTATAATGCATCTAGAAGTTATTGTATGTATACATGATATGGATGAATGTTGTAGCATTGGTTAAAATAGTTGCATGGCTATGTGACATATATTTGTCACTATTAACATGTTTTGGAAATTATGATATGTTTCTAATCATGCAAATGAACTTGACTTGTAGATCATTCCAAACAACAAGTAACGACAATTCAGAAGAGGAACATGAAGCTCCCGAGTCAAAGACACCATAGCGAAAGAAAGGGCTTCAGAAGAATATAAAGAGAACAGTAAATCCACCTCGAGAGATGAAGACCACCTTGGGAATAAGAAATAATCCAAAATGAATAATAGTATGATGATACTTCAAGAGGCCTCAGACACACTCTAGTTATGCGACACTATTAAGTGACATCATTGATGCAGATCCTTCCAGCTATGTAGAAGCAGACAAGAAGAAAGGGAAGGAGACTATGATCAAAGAGTACCAATTCAAGAAGAATGATGTTTAGGATGCGGTGTCAAGACCTAAAGGGAAGTCCATAGTGTCTTCCATATGGATCTACAAGATCCAACATGCAGTAGATGGAAACATCGTGGGATACAAGGAAATATTTGTAGCACGAGGCTTCTCACAGAAATAAGGCACAAACTACGAAGAGACATTTGCACCGGTGACGTGGTACACTTCCATTATATCCATACATACAAGTATCAGATGAGAGATACATCAACTGACATCAAGATAACATTCTTGAATGATGTAGTCAAGGAGGAACTATACGTAGAGCAGGCACTGGGAGTTGAGACACATGACATGCAGACTCATGTGTGCAAATTAAAGAAGGCCTTGTACAAACTCATAAGGAACCCATGGGATAGAACATACAGTTACATAAGGAGCTTGAAGATCACCTAGAGTAATGAAGATCTTAACCTTTGCTACAAGATTGAAGATGAAATCTTATAAGAGGATGAAAAGCTCATAGATGGGTGCGAGAAGAACTTTTCAACAAAGTTCAAGATAGAGGATCTTGGTATCCAGTGACCATAAATGGATACATATAATATTAGTAGCAAAGGAAGCTACTTGTCACTCCATTACAGAATGTTTCAATACATAGAGGATGAAAGGCAGAGGTAGAATGATGCTCTCTTCAGAGGGAGTGACTGCAGAAGATCCTCAGGTTCGATGTGGTATGGCAGGATTGACAGCTTCCTAACTAGTTTTGGGATTTACCAAGAGTAAAGCGGATTGCAACCTTTACTACAAGGTTGAGGAAGGGAACCCATTGATACTTCTACTATATGTAGATGATCTATTTGTGACAGGTGAGGATGGGTTGATTGCTGACACGAAGAGGAATCCTGTTGTTGATTTCAAGATGAAGGACTTGGGTATGATGCACTACTTTCTAGGCATGGAGGTGTGGTAGAGTGAGGATGGAATCTTCCTTGGACAAGGAAAGTATGCAGTGGATATCTTGAAGAGGTTCGAGATGATGTACTGCAAGAACATGGCCACACCTATGGCATCAAACCTAAAGCTACTGAGTGATGCTTCATCAGAGACGGTTGATGCCACGATGTATTGCCAGATGATTTGTTCATTGATGTGCCTGACGAATACAAGACCAGACACATGCTTTGCTGTGAACGACCTGAGCCAGTTCCTGATGGATCCGATACATGCTCACCAGGTTGCAAAGCATCCTGTGAGGTACTTGAAGGGTACATTTGAGTATGGGCTCAAGTATGATACGAATCATAAGACTAACCTGCATGGTTATGTTGATTTAGATTAGTAGCGCCATTGAGAAGAAGAGCACCTTGGGTTGCTTCTTCAATTTGAGATCCAATATGGGCTTCTGGTTTGGCTAGATGTAGTCCTGCATGGCGCTGAGTACAACCAAGGAAAAATATGTTGCCACTTGCTCGGTTATTTGTGAGGTAGTATGTTTCTTTTGAAAGATACTATTTGATTTGATTGATCTGACTTGCATTTTTGTATGATACAGAGAGGAGCAGTGAAGCTCCATTATATGATCTAGATCGAGATCTCTAGAAAGAGGGAGTGATGCATTCTAGCATAGCCGGTGAGACAGGTTGCATGAGCATAAAATCCTGGTGAATCTCATAGGTTGCTCAGACGTAATTAGTCCTATAGGTTGTCCTCGAATGTAATCAGTCCTGGCAAAGCTCACAGGATATCCTTGGATGTAATCAGTACTTATGTGATTCTATGCTAGAAATGGCCAGAGTGAAGTTTGAATGCTTCAAAGAGAAGCTTGGTGTACTTCAGATCGAGGTTCCCTCCAAAGGGAAGTGATGAGTTCGGAAGACGCAGATACATAGAGCCTTTTCGACATGGTGGCAGGATGGGCCTCCCATGGTCGTGATGTAAGTGCAGAGCCTTTTCAACATGGTGGTAAGCTGGGCCTCCCATGGTCATGATGTAAGTGCAGAGCCTTTAGGACATGGTGGTAGGTTGGGCCTCCCATGGTCGTGATGTAAGCGCTAGATCCTTTCCCGGATGGTAATAGGTGTGTCCTACCATGCCGATGGATGTAAGTGTTGGAGCCTTTCCCGGATGGTAGTAGGTGTGTCCTACCATGCCGATGGATGCAGGTGCTGGAGCCTTTCCCGGATGGTAGTAGGTGTGTTCTACCATGCTGGTAGATGTAAGTGCTGGAGCCTTTCCCGGATGGTAGTAGGTGTGTCCTACCATGCAGGTGGATGTAAGTATTGGGAGCCTTTCCTGAAAGGTAGTAGGTGTGTCCTACCATGCTGATGGATGTAAGTGTTGGAGCCTTTCCCAGATGATAGTAGGTGTGTCTTACCATGCCGGTGGATTTAATTGTTGGGAGCCTTTCCCAGATGGTAGTAGGTGTATCCTACCATGCCGGTATATGTAAGTGTTGGAAGCTTTTCCCGGATGGTATTAGGTTTGTCCTACCATGTCGGTGAATGTCAGTGTTGTGTTATGTGTATCTGGGTTGCGCTCCATGTAACGATGAAATGATCTGAAGATGATGAGGTAATAGTAGGGTACACAGATTTTGCAAGAGGCATATAATAAGTCCTGGGATGTACCTACTTAATGGCTTGCTCGTAGAGATGATGAAGACCTAGAAGAGGGATAGACCTACATCCAGCATGAAAAAGGGATGGCACTGTAGATGAAGACCTAGCAGAGGACCAGGCCTACATCCAGCATGAAAAAGGGTTGGAACTGTAGAAACTTCTGATGACAGATAGTATGGGACGATGATCAAATTATATGGCAGCAGCTATGATGAAGACTCTATGACTTCGTGATGATGTTGATGCAATGAATACTTGACCAGATGTGTTGATGACTGTGTAGAGAATGAATACCTTCCTAGTTAAGAGGGAATGTTGATGTATTTGTAACTTCGGAAGATATTTTGATGTACATTATCATTGTATGCTGTTGTACCCCCATTGGGGATGTGTTTTACCCCTTTATAGGATGTCTAAATTGTGTCTAGACCTTAAGGTACAACCTCCATTGTAAGTCGGGGAAATAGTCCCTAGTGTAACATCCTGTAATATGTAATTGTGGTCTCTCTACGAGAAGTGGGCCCCATGTGAGATGACATGTAGGCTCGAGTTTTATATTTGGTCAGTGACTTGAAAGGGTATAAATAGGGAGGCGCTATCCCTCATTTATACACACCTCACACACTCTCTAAGGCATTTGAGAGAGAGAGAGACAGTCATAGGAGGAGAGAAAGATAGCTGTTGAACATTTCTTATTACTGCTTTTGATCATCTTACTATTCTGAAGAAGTTTGCGGGATTTTATCCTTTATGGTTTCCCCGATGAAAATATTTGTGTCTTGTGTATCTTTTATATCTTATGCATTTTGTTGTACTTGTTATTCTTTCATATAAAGATCCTAGATAATTTAATCAGATCTTAAGAAAATCTAACAAAATTTATGTTGCTTCAAATTAATAAGAGACCTAGCCTTAGAGAAATGTATTATACTATTGTATAATGCTTCCCAATGTTGTCATATGAGTTTATATTTATGTGGATGGAGATCCTTATTTTAACCTCTATCTAGATATTGGATGGTTCTCCATAGATGCAGATGTTGTTTTATTAGGGCATTTCAATGTATGTATAAGTGTCATACAAAATCCCATTTATAACCCTAAAGAGCATGAGTTGTGGGTATTCAATCTTGACCATGATGAATTCGGATTCTAGAGGTCTTTAGTTTAGATCCAAAGGTAGAGTGTCATCTTATTAGACTGGATCACACATGATTTAATTATTCTTAATGCTCTTTTGTGCTTCTATGCTTTTTTGGCTATGATCATTTTACTTATAAGCAAGAAAAATATGGAGCTATTATGCTTTACTATAACTTCACTTGTAGATCCATTATCCCTTATATCACTAACTTCTAAATTTCACCACAATTTCTATTAATAAATCATGTTTAATTGTCATTTTCAATAAGAGACATCCCATCCTCGATATCATTGCCTAAACATGAACACAATTTCCATTAGTCAATCATGCTTGTTTTTCCTTCACACTAAGATATGTCCCCATCCTCCATTTCATTAAGTAGTATTATTGATTTGTACTGTTGGTTTAGACCAAATATTAAATATACCTTAATCAAATTATCCACCCATTTTTATTCCCTCACTTCACCTATGATTAAATATGAATATTTTATCCAAACACTTTGGAATCCCACAAAAGAGTTTTTATGCACATCACACATCATCCACCCATTGAACACACACTTGTGCATTGACCTAGGAATAAATGGTTCAAGACTATAAAATCCTAGATAACTTTAATCCAAACTTGATATGATTCACTATATATCTTAGATCAAGAGAATTTCCAAAGAGTATCATTGCCTCATTAGTGCAGATCACTTTCCTATGGGAGAGTTTAGCTCATCTGTGTAGTTAGCAAATCACATAAACCATTTAGTCGAATATTTTGACCTAAGAAAATCATGTCACATTATAGATCTGAAATTTTTAACCTCTTATGCATCATCGCAATACAATGTCCCAAAGCAACTTTCAATTAGACTCAAACAACAACCATGGAAAATTGTAAGGATCCATACATCTTAAGTTTAGAAATATTGACGAATCTTACAAACTATACTTTTTGGCAATATTTTCGTAAAAATATTCAAATTTCTAAGGATTTTAGAAAATTTTGGCAATTTTTAAATGAAATGTTTTTACCCTATAAAAATCAAGCAAATTGTTTTTGGAAAAAAAAAATCCAAATTGATGGATCATTTTAGGCAAAAAAAGGTGTAAAACTAGCCCAATTGTGAAATTTAGCCCATAAACTTTTCTCCTAGCCCCAACTTACATCCTTCCATTTTTTCACCCCCATTTTGGTTCAAAGAGCTACCTACAAGTTATAGGGTCGATAAAGTTGTGAACATTGAAGTAATAAGAACTAAAATTCATAAACATGGAATGGTTCCTCTTTCCTCTGTTATCATCAATATTACGAAGTGGTTTACAATGGGATTTTTTCTTTTTCTCTCATATCTATCCAATATACAAATAGATGATGCTTGTAAGATGAGGAATTGCATCAGTGATTATGTTTGGCCATATTCTAGCTAAGCTTTATGATATAATCCTAGACACACATCCTTCAGGGCTCGTTGACATGGAGGTCAAGTGGTGGTTTAACATGATTATCAAATGATTGACCATATTTTTATTCATGAGTCCATTATTAAAGAGGATATACATAAACACCCCAAAGTATATTGTTGTTTTGTTGACTCTAAGGCCTTTGACAGTGTGTCAGATGCTTCATTAGGTTTATCATCTCATCAATAACGGAGCCTTATTAGAGATATTTTGTCACACATGCACCTTTGTAGGTGATTCCATTGATATCAAGAGTAATGTTGAATCAAATAGGGTTTATCCCTCGCTCTTACACTTTTTGGAAAATATATATTGATGACTACATGAAATCACTTTAGTTGGTGTTGGATGTTCTCTCTAGGGTATACTAATCTATGTTCTTCTATTTGCTGATATTATCTTATTGTCATCTATTGTTGAAGGTATTGAAAGGTGGAAAGATTCTCTAGGAACATTTTTTTATAACAAGAAACTAGTATAACTTGGGAAAACAAGGCTTGTGGAATTCACTATTTCATTGATACGTTGACCAACTTCCACTTCACCCACAAAATCTAGCAGGTATTGAACACCACAACATGCATCTATGTGGACCTACTGCATCCTTATGATTTATGTTTAGATGTCTTGCACCTTCATTTGACAAAGGACAAGATCAATTAGCATGTCAAGAATCATATCTTCAAGAGATATACCTAGGCTACATGGATTACTCCTCTAGATCTATCATCGATAGATTGGCTTTCTATGTTGAACATTTTAAGCACTTATCTAACAAGATCGCGACTCTTTTAAAATTCCCTTTTTAAAAATGCCCACACAACATAAGATTCCCTATGGGGCATCTTTGTGTATGTAAACCAACTCAAATAAAAGACCAACCATTGTAGTCTCACATATGATTGTATTTGTGAATTGTGTGCCTTAGAAACTAAGAATGAAGAGTACTCCATCCTCTTTTGTCCAATTTCTTGAGATCTAATGCACATATTGTTGTGTGTTTCATGATTTAGGAAGCTCATTGACCATTTTGTTTCATTGAAAAACATTTTCTTTTGGCTATATTATCAAGGAAGAATTTCTTCATAAATGGAACATGTTGAAGAAAGAAGGAAGAAGGGCCCTCAAACCCCATTGTATCACCTCTTTCTTACAAAGACTACGTCATGTTTCTAGACACAAATACCTACCACCTCTACATAAATTTACAAAATGTATGTCATCCAACTTTTTCCAATGGACAACACTACCCTTGTCCACTACCCACCCTTAGAACATCTAATAGAAATGCAAGGACAACACAATCTAGGTAAACCAATTGAAGCCTAACCACCAAATATTATGCTCTTACCTAGAGAGATTTGATCATGAATAGTACATATGCAATACAATAGATAGAACTTCCAAAGGAATTATACTTAATAATCGCCCATTTGTACCCACCAAGCCCGCATCCACAATATTGCAACCAAACACCATAACAATGTCATCATCAAATAATGATCTTCTTCGCGCAATCCTCAATAATTTTATAACTGTCGATGATGATCGTTGAGTCATCTATTACTTTACAATTGGCATAGTTGTTATCACTCTAATGATACACTTCTCCATTCTATATTTTATTTTTGTTCACCTAATTTTTATCCATTATCTTCTTAGCAAAAGATCCTTTTGACGGTCATATTGACCACTTTTGGCCATTTGTGAACACTGATAATGGTTCAAATCATGTTGTACCAATGTGCCAAAGTTATGCTCACATATAAGCAAAACCCATGTTACACATCCAACATCAACGATGAGTTTTAATTATTATAGAGAAGATTTTCTTTAACCCTTAACTTGAAAATTTCTTTCTAAACTTAAAGAACCTTCTATAAATTATTTTTAATTAATTTGCACATATTTAAATAAATTTAACATTAAATTTAAAGAGGTCTATGAAAATTGTTTACCCGTCAGATTTCAAAGTTTCTTTTGTCAATAAATCAACTTCTAAGACCGTCATTTCACCACTACCAAAAATTGTACCTAATAGCAAAAAATGAAAACCATTTAAAATGAGAGAGAACCATTCAAATTGATTGTGATTCCAAAAGATGTGTATACACCACATTAATGAGTGTGCTTATTTATTTTATATCCTTGACATCTATTATTGATTTACTTAATATTAAGAAATGAACTTTATTACGTTATTACATCATGACTTTATTTAAATATAAAGTCGACCTAACTTAAAACCTTTAAGTACATGTTATCGTCATTATAATATATATTTTTATAACCACACAACTTCTATGGAGTTTTTTTCTCCTCCTAACTATATTTGGGATCTAAATAGTCTTGAATCTCCTCTAGACCGTTTCGTCCCATTCTACAACTGAACTTTAATATTTGTGACTCACACAAGTTTAACAATCTCTAAGACTCATCAATGTTATTGGGTCTAATGATAATTGTTGGATAAAAAGTTCATCAAGCTAGCAAATGAACAGTAGAAGAAAAAGAGTAACAATCAAACAACAAATTGAGTGACTTAAATATTCATATCATCACAAAATTAATTCAACCACAATTTTATCCAACATGGTGGCTTTTTGTCTAATACATAAGAAATAAACAATCTTTACAATACCAATGATTTATGCATAAACATGCAACACAAATGTCTCAATAAAAATATTAAAATATAACATAATTATAACATCATGACTTATAATGAATGGTCATTAATTACTCAACAATGATAAATTAATCATTAAGAAACTTGTGATCAAGTATCCCTTCAAAGCCCATTCATTAAATTCCTTATTCATTGAGTGTTATATGTATCATCTATGCATAAATAATACCACATTTCTAATTCTCACATTGCAAAGTAAAGAATGCTACATCTCTATGTAGGTAATGGTATATAAGTGAACATGTTAAAATGAAATATTTGAATATTTCTTAGTGTTCAGGCATGTGATGGTAATTGAATTCAAAATAATGAGCAAAAAGAAGAGAAAAGCCCATGTTTCAATAATAAAAAAGATCATAGCATGTTGAAACATTCATTAGAAAAAGTGCATGCTTGGAACATGATATTCAAATTAGCTTCATATAATGAGCAATTTATTTGAATAACTTTGGAGTGATTACCTGCCAAACTTAATGGCAAGTAGTATGGGATGAGAGTAGATGTTAATTTCTATATTAAATTTAAATTTCAATTGATAAAAGTTAGTTCTACCTTATTCTTTAAAGTTTATATATAATTTCCTCAATAGTAAATGCTTATTTGAGAGGCACCTACTTATTTGGGAGGGACCTATGTGTATCACAAAAATAGATAACATTAGTAATTCCAAACATAATTTTGAAGTTAAGTTTTCAAGTTAAAAAAAAATTCTAGAAGTATCAACAATCTTTATAGAGAGATTTTGAACATTGATAATTCCATATATTTTAAAATATGCATGCATGAAAAATGAGAATTTCTCATTTTTCCATAAATCTTAATAATTACCTAAAATGATACAAAATTTTGTTGCTATCATAAAACTCTAAATAGGTCAATGTGAATCACAGAAAAAAATGAATTAGATTAAATGTCATATTAAATTGAATACCATAATCTTCTCAATGTAGAGATTTTTAACATTGATAATTCCATACATTTAAAGTATTAATGCATGAAAAAAAGAGAATTTCTCATTTTTCCATAAAATCTTAATATTTACTTTAAATAATACAAAATTTTATTGCTATCATAAAACTCTAGGTCGATGTAAATGACCTAATAAATGAATTAAAGTAAATACTATATTGAATTGAATGACATAATCTTCAATCAAAGTCCTTGTATATGAATACTGATTTTTTAATAAATTGTGTTATTTTTATTACTTGTAAATCATGTTTTTGTTTTCAATTTGTTTTAACCTAAAATCTAAGAAAGATGAAATAAAAATATATGTTATGTCAAAACCAATTAAATTTTGTTTTTTTATTTGTTTTTAATTTGACGTGTTTTAGTTTTAAGTGTAAAAAAGATGTAAAAGCCAATTAAATTATGTTTTTAAGATGTTCTCCATTTTGTTTTAGCTTTGAATATAAAAGGAATGGAATGTAAATACATATTGTAGCAAATATTATTTTAATGTTTTTTATATGAAAATATATGGTTTTTGTTTTCATAAATATGAATGTTTTTTGTTTTCAATTTGTTTTAAATTAAAATCTAAGAAAGATGAAATAAAAATATATGTTATGTCAAAACCAATTAAATTTTTTTTGTTTTTGTTTTTGTTTTTTTTTAGTTTTAACTGTAAAAAAGATGTAAAAGCCAATTAAATTGTGTTTTTAAGATGTTCTCCATTTTGTTTTAGCTTTGAATATAAAAGGAATGAAATGTAAATACATCTTGTAGCAAATATTATTTTAATGTTTTTTATATGAAAATATATGTTATGGCAATAATTTTGATAGCATTTTGTGGTTATGGAAAAATGTTATTTTAGTTTGGCAGTGCAACAACTTTGTAAACATTAATTAAATCATGTTTTTATTGATATGCGCTACATTCTGTTTTAGTTTGGAATTTAAAACAAATGAAATAAAAATAGATGGTATGGCAAGTATTATTTTAATGAAAATATATGTTATGGCAAGTGTTATTTCAATGCTTTTGAAATTAGTTTATTCAATCATTTTGTTGTTATGGTAAAATGTTATTTTGGTTTTGTTATGTTGTTATGGCAACCAAAAACAAGTTGTAAGCATTAATTTTTTTAGAGAGGATTATAGTCTTCATGGTTCAATGTAGTATTCTAGTAATGAATAGATGAAGATCACTTTCATGGCATGTATTGTATTGGGTTTTAATATGTACACATGGTTAATTTTGGTCCCCTAATTATAGTTTTCATCATTCAATGTATTAAGGATGAATGGATGAAAATCACTATCCTACCCTTGTCACACAAAGTTAGGTTGAGGTTTGAACCCACTATGTCACAAAGAATGCCTTAACAATACACCCTATCACCAATTGATCTATCACTGGTTGATCTACTCCTGGATGGCAAAATTTTAATACCATTTTTATTAGATGACAAAATTTTGATGTCATTTTTATTTTCATTTTGAGTTTATTTTGTTGACATGTATTGTATTGTTTTTTTTATAACATGTATTGTATTGCATTTTAATGTGTTCATTTAAACTATATATCATTTTTTGTTTTTATATTGAATTTATTTTCATGATATGAACAAATAGCAGAGGAAAATAAAACGGTGCTATCTTGTACCTTCTTCGTTACAACGGTGCTATCTTCTACCTTCTTCATTTTCTATCATTCCGCCATGCTACTTTCTAGGGGAGTAATTACCCCATTGATATTAATGTAAAAACGGAAACCCTCCAATAGTGTAACCCTTGATGTTGTGTTTGCATAGTAAACAATTTCCCATTGTCGTCGTATTTTTCTTTTTCCAACCATTTAGTTATGAGGATGTGGATATAAGATATGAAATTAATGTTATTGTAATAGTCTGTAAAGTGTAAAGTGGGCTCTGGCATACTAGCTCCGTACATTCAGTGGATCGACTGGTCCTTTATTAGTTTCTGTTGGGGTTTTTCTTCTGACTTTTTGTGGTTCTTGCTTTGGGCTACTTGTTCTTTCTAGGTGTGGGGCCAGACCTAGAATTTGACGTTCCACAAGACATTTAGCAAATTTGAACATATTTGACACATAATCTTAAATGTCACACATCACTCTCTATATGTGTCCAAAAATGAAAACCGTCAATTTGGCATTTAGTCCTGTCCATCACCCATCATAATTGCTAGTACTTGCAAGCATGGCACTTGGCACCACAACTGTAGTTTGCGTGAAACTTGAATTTAGTCTAATTTAATGCCACATTGAATGGGCCATGACACTAGGCAAGGTTCGAGACTCTAAGAGGACTACGCTGGTACCATAAGGTTAATGGAATTAATGCTTTGGGCCTTGGTAGCTCTGTTTAGTAGTTGCAGGCTTAAGTTTGAGGCCCAACTCCAAGTGGTGGGATTGGGTGTTCGCTCATGTTTCAAGTAGTATCAGAGCCACGGGCTTCTATGTTTTCCGCTGATAACACTGCGCCTGCATATTGTACTGATTCACCGAGTAAGCTCCCTTTGCCATGATTCTAAGATCCCTACGCTTGATTTCTTTGACTGCTCACTTGAATTAGTGTGTAGAGCCACGAGATTCTAGAGTTTGAGTGTCGACTTAAATTAATGTGTGCAATTACGAGACTCCAGAGTGTGGAGAGAGTTGAAGTGGGTGTGTTTGGACACTGGAGGGTGGTCATAGACGTTGGAGAAACGTAAACCTGGATGATGCTCAAGTTCAAGTTCCATAAGCCAAAACACCAAAGAAGTTGTCATTTGCCCCTAAGCATACAAGCACAAGTAGGTAAGCATTGAAAACCAAATTACTTTTGCTTCCTGAATTTTCTAAACCCAAGGCCGCCAGATTTTTTCTCCATTCTAGGTGTTTCTTAATAATTTTCAGTGTATAACCACCCACCATAGATGGATACGACCCTTGAAAGTTGAGACAAAAAATGCATAATACATATATTGTGTTTTTGCATAACAACTTTCTCAAAATCTAAGATTTTAGTCGATTTAAAAACCTCATTATTTATATATATATATAATTCATGAACAAATATGTTTTTTCATAAATGTTATCAATATACAACACAACCATAAACGTAACCTCTTATGGCCACTATGCCTCTCCAAAATATATTCTGACAGCACAGGAAATGGCTTGTGAAATATTCCCCTATTTAATATCAATTATCTATCTCCTTACGCCGGTTTATAGAGACTTTGTAAATAGAGCAAGTTATATACTGGAAGGTGGTTTATAAATTGGATCTAAAGGGCTATTTACATGGCTTTGTGTGGGACCAATGATCACCAACAGGAGTCTAGAAGGTGGTTTATAAATTGGATCTAGAGGGCTATTTATGTGGCTTTGTGTGGGACCAATGATCACTAACAGAAGTCCTTTCAAAGTAACATCCTATGCAAATCCCATATGCCCTAGGCTGGAGACAGACATAACTTTGTTTTGGTTGAATTCTTTATTCTATAATTATAAGCCAACCCCTTTTAAAATCATCGAGTCAAATGCAATTTAAAAAAACTAATAAATTAAAACTAAGCTTTACAGTTAAAACTGCGGAGAATAATGTCGCCATGACTGTGTTTTAGTCTTCTCAATAAACTTTCTTAATCTCAAATCTTATGAAATAAGTAAGAAATCTAGGAATTAATGTTAATGTAGCCATGACTGTGTTTTAGTCTTCTCAATAAACCTTTTTAATCTCTTTTAATCTCAAATGTATGAAATAAGTAAAAAATCTAAGAATTGATATTAATGTTGCTATTCTGAGTTTTCAATCTTAATTGATGACGAATTATGTTTCCACAAAATTGAAAAGGAAAGTAAAAATTGATATTTTCTCTGAGTTTTCATCTTGATTAATGACGAAGGAATTAATGTTAACTTCGTCATTAATGTTAATGTTACTATTCTGAGTTTTCATCTTAATTGATGACGAATTATGTTTCCACAAAAATTGAAAAGGAAAAGGAAATGTAAAAATTGATATTTTCTTAAAATAAAGATGTTTATAATATAATTTAGTTTTGTAAAAAATGAAATTTTATTACAAATTTGATTTGACATTAATATATGGTAAAACATTTTCTTTTATGAATTTCTTAAAATCCATAATGAAAGAAATGATAAAGATTCATTCAAACATCCAATTCTATAAGAACTTTTTGTTTGCCAAATTCAAACAAGTTAGTTAGCGATTTTTTTTGGTACATCCCAATTCTCATTGAGAAATCGGCATCTTGAACTCGCAATACGGATTTATTACAGTTTGAGAATACGGATTTATTACAGTCTGAGAAATCGGCTTCTTGACTTCGCAATACTGATTTATTACAGTTTGATCTCAAATTTATTTAGTGTTACAGTTTTAGATTCAAACAATACATTATTCTGGTTGCTCAAATTTAGTGTTACAGTTTTAGATTCAAACAATACATTATTCTGGTTAATCCACATTTTCAGTAGTAAATATATTTTCTTACATGTTCATAAAAGAGTTGTTCGTTGTTCCCTGTGCATTTACCGGATCTTAAGATCATGATCTTAATTTTATATTATACATGACCTTGAAATATAGTGTCAAAAGATTCTTAGAGCTGTTAAAATATAGTTTGGTCAACACATAAAAGTTCATTGGGTATAATACAAGTTAAAGTTGAAGTAGTATACTGTATATGTATTGGTTTTGATGTATTTTTTTGTTTTTTTAAATAGGAAAAAAATATATTATCAAAATATAACATATTAAAAATTATTCAGTTAAAATCTTCTATTAGAATCTAAACAAATTTGAAAAATTGTTGAATTAAAATAACAAATTTGACATTTATGAATTTTTATAAAACTTAAAGTGAAAGGCATGAAAAATACAGACCGTCATAAAATGTCGATAAAATTTCTGTTTGACAGGCAAAATAGATTTGAATTCTGTGTGGGGCTGAGGGTTTTTACATTTTTGTATCTGTCCATCCTTTTCTTGGCCCCTTTGTCCTTTTGGTTCTGGCTTTTTGGTCTTTGTTTCTCACTAGACCAAAGGCCTGTGATCTTTCTTTCCCGGTTTGTTGGGCTGTGGTACTTGATTTGTCTCAATCTGTCTCAATGTACATATACTTACTTTTGAATTCCTTTTTTGTGTGAAAAAAAAAGCGGGCTCTGGATTGGACAGAATTGAAATTTATTCAGACATTTATGTGAGCTTTAAATGCATGCAATTATTTGGCAATCCAGTGTCAAGCGAACTTCTAATCGTTTACACTGCTAAATTAATTAACATGCTATACCGGGGGCCCTTGCTTCTAAACGACAGAAGAAGCCAATGGCATTTGTGTTCCGTGCCCTGAAATTTGCTCGTCATGACGCTGAAAGCTCAATAGAAAATCCTATACCCAATGCCTACGAGAAAAATATGATATTTCAAGATATACATTAACAAGAGAACTGATGCTGAATTGAATGAACTTGTGAGTGATTAGCCCCGTGATTACAAGTTACGAAGGGATGTGTTTTTCCTGACCACTCTCCAAAGTTCCATTTCTCGGAAAAACTGTGGAGGTCAGCCGAAAATATACGCAGAAATAATTGCCCGCTTTATAAGCTGAAGTGAATAGAGAAGTGACCTTGACATTTCAATCGGGCTCCTCCCCTGGCTATGCAAGACGGAGAGCCATTTCTTGGAGAAGATGTCTCTTTTGCGTGGGATTAATGACTCCACCGCATTCAGCACTCTCAAGTACGTCTACCATGATTGCAGCAGCATGGCCCAACGGCTCCTCGGAGGCTCTCTTTAGCATAAACGCCTGTATCCATTCCAACAAGCAATTTAGCTCCGATGGTGATATCTTAAACAACAAAAAGAAAGAGGTTAGTTCAACCTGGGTATAGAAATAAACCTGTCCATGATATGATATTCGCAGCGTACAAGGCTGCTGAATCCATGGTTCTCCATCAACCTGCACTGGAAAAGCTGCAAATGTATGGATCCTGATGAACTGACCTTGCGCTAGCCTTCGAGCACGAGAAAGACCCACCTGGAAATTGTTATGAAGATGTCGGTTGTTATTCATCAAGAAATGAACAAGATTTACAAATTATATTTAGGAGTAGAGGCGATTCACGTCAAAGCCATATTCAGAAGTAACCCTAGTAAAGATTCCTAGGAGATCTTACAATCAGGTTAATGGTTACTTTCGTAGACATTAATAATAATGTATTAGCGTTAATAAGTACCGTATTCAGAAATGTTACCATCGCGTCATATAGATGTGCATAGAGTATTATATATAAACTTTATTGTATATGAATTATATCGCCGTCAAGAAGGGGTGTGCCACTGGGCTACATCCACACCCAGTCAAAAACTACTGATCTTAATCGGATCTCGAAGCGATTGTGAAGCAAGTGTGAATGCTTCTTTGCTGTAGTGGTATTCATGTATTTGGAGTATGATAGTAATGGCACATTTAGCTTGTTCTAAGTCATTCCACAGCGGGTGAATTCGCTGGGGTCGAACGATACACAAATTATAGATTATTTAAATGTGCAGTGACTATTGTGAAACACCTGTAGGCTAATTCACTACAGGTTAAGCCTTATGTTAGCAACTTAGCAGTTATTCTACCAAGGCTGGATGAACAAACTGATTTCCTATTTTAGTCCCTTTGTTGGTAGATATGTTTTATTGTTCGGTATGCCAGTAACAGCTGCTATGCCCTGTTCCAGGCATCATCACAATCTGTCTAGCTGTCTTGGTCTGCTGATGTAAATCTCTGCACCTTGGTTGGTATTCCTAGAATAGGTCCCCTGTTTGCTTCGAGACTTGTGATAATCTGATAATCTTGCTGGAGTAGAAAAGACAGGTCTTTTAGGTTGCCCATACTGATTATTTTGGTATCGGAGCAGTTATTTCCTTGGTGTTAGTGGAGAAGTCTGTTTTCATATAAAAGCGTTGTGCTTTTGTCTCTATTATTTTTTCTTCTGGCAATGAAGTTACAGCTCCACAGTTGATTGAAGAAATGTAATGGGAAAGGCAAAACGAAAGGACCAGATTAAAGAGAAGTCGAAGATCCATGAACTGGTTGGACAAAAATCAGCAGCAATTCCAAGAAATTGTGAAATTGAAGAGAGATAATGAAAGCTTGCAGTCCAAGCTTCAATGACGACAGGAGTTTCTTTCCACTAAGAAAGAAAAACTTGCAATGATATAGAGCCAGTGTATTCAAGTTGCCCATCTCAGTTGTGAAGGCATGAAGCAAGTCAAAGAGAGGTGCATACAAGCCATGGAGAAGTCGCAGACAAACTTGACTTCCAAGGAAGAGTTGTTGGATAAGTTCCAAGTTAAATTGGAAAAACTGCAAGAACAAAACAATACTGCTCAACGGAAGAAACCAGCTAGACGGGATGTTGGGAGAGTGATCGAAGGAAGCAAGGTAAGCATTTCCACTTCCAGTTTCAATTCCCATGAACAGACTTTTGATTCATTTGGAAGCTTTGAATTGCATACGAAGGGCTTTCGCTCCAAGATAATGAAAAAGATGGGATATAATGGCCAAGGACTTTGCAAGGACAGCCAAGGAAGAAAAGACCCCACTAAAGTTGAATTTAGGCCTCAATAATCTGTCCTTGGGTACCTTGGTGGAGTTTATGAAGAAGGGGAGACTTCTAAATAGGAGTTTAAACTTCCATTGCCCTGAAGCATGCACAAAGGAGGACGTGAGACCATCAGTTAGACGATTAATGAAGAGTGTAAGGAACCTCTGAAGAGTGGAAAGCACTCTGAAGAAAGGGGTCACAAACCCAGCAAGGAAGGAGCCAAAGGAGAGGGCAAGAAAGCAGCCCCAAAGAGTGCAATCAGTCAGTGGAGAAGTTCCAGCCCGTGCATCATCATTGTAAAGCCCTTGTACAAGCTCTCCAAGAAGGACGATTTAGGTAAGCCTCAGGCACCTCAAAATGTCTTTCTTTAAGCCTTTCCTCAGTTGCTTTTATTGTGGAAAAGGAGGATATTTAGTGTCCTAACTGCTGAGACCTTCATCCTTGCATACACTGTGACAAGGGAAATCATAGTTCCATTCTTCACTGGAGGGAAAATCAGGTGATTCTGGCAATGATGAGTTGAAGCCCTCTAAAGAAAGTGCAGGTGCACAGAAGCCAAATCAAAGTAGTCTTGCCCAACCAATGAAGATTGAGCACAGTTGGATACCACCTCAGCAATGGAGGAAGATTTGAAAGGTGTTGAAACTTGAAAGGTATGTATATCTTCAAGACTTCACAGGATGGCATGTTGCTTTCCAAACTCAAGCTGAGAAAAAGGAAAGAGAAATAGAGGCTTTTATTTCAGCTATGGAGCAAGTTTTGCAAGGTGTTAAAAAGTGTGTATATCCTCAAGACTTCTCACGAAAACAAGAGGATGGGATATTGCTTTCCAAAGTCGAGCTGGTAAAAAGGCAACAGAAGTAGAGGTTTTTATTTCAGCATGCATGTATAATGCTGATTGGTGCATCATTGCTGTTGTAGTATGCACATCCAAGCTGACTCAAGCATGACAGCAGCTGTAGTCTGTATTTCTAAGGTCAAGTTGGACTTTGACAGCAGTTATAACATATACTGCCGTGATTTAATTAATAATTGCAGCATAAAATGAGTCATAGCAGGAAGCTTTGACACTCTATCATGAAGCAGCAAGACTGGAACGTGCAAGTTAGCCACCCAGATACTGTATATCAACAGTTGGGACTGTAATTAGTTTTCAAATCAGTCTGGAAGTATTTTCATCTTTGAGGAAACTGAGCAAAGTACTCAATACATCAGTTGTAAGCATTGTGCATCAGATCCGTGATAAATCATTCCCGGGGTTGATAAATCATTCCCAGACCATCAATTGCAGTTTTAGCAGTTCAAATATAGAGAGGAAATGGAAATATAGGTTAGGCACCCAGCAACACCATGAGATGCCCACACATGTTCAATTGACGCATATGTGGGTTTTTTTGAGAAGTATAGAAGAAATCATAACAGAGGGAGTAGGTGACCTCCTAGAAGTCAACCACAGTTGACAATGCCCACTGTTTCATTTGTGAGAGTAATATCAGTAACTGTTAGTATATTGCTGCGTTAATTTGAAGTATGTCTACAAGGACAAGCTACCTCTGCAATAACTAAGGTTTCCTAACATTGGGAAGGATAGAGTTAGTGCCTCATCTAACGCCAGAGTTAGAGCCTAAGCAAGATCAAGAGCCACAAGATCCAGTACCAACAGGTTCCAGGTTAAGCCCCTGGATGTTGAAAATACGAAGCCAGTTAATGGGACCATCAACCTGTTAGTTTTTACAAGATTATAGTAGTATAACCTTATTGCAGATAAACAATAGAATCTCTAGAAGAAAGATGAAGCACAAAAAACAAAGAACACAAGAATTTATCCTAGCAAACCCAATCGAAAAAAACCCAGCAACCTTCGTATAGAGATGAGAACTTCCAAGAACATAATACAAGAATGAGAGAGAAGAAAATCTCTCTAAGAGAAAACACCAGAAAATACTGCTTCTCTCTAGCGCTGCGAACTTCTCCTTGACTAGGTGAACTTGCTTGTGCTGAGTGAGTGTCCAAATGAGGCGCCCAGCCTTTCTATTTATACACTTCACAAAACTGACTTTTTCCCTAACTGGGCCAACTTGCCTTGGTGGGAAATAAAAATAGTAAAAATAATTTTATTTTAATTCTAAACTTCCCCAAGGTTTACATTGATTCTTTCAAGGGTTTACATGAATGATTATATCAATATGAACTCTCGTAGGAGGTACAAAACAATATAATAAAATTACAATAAGAATAACTTCCGAAGTTGCACAAAATCCAACACTCCCTCTCAACAAGGAAGGTATTCTTCGGTCATGGTTATCATCAGCATCATGAACATCTAGGTCTCATCTGTATGTCTCATCTGTCTCAATCATCTCTATACATACTAAAGGTTGTCAACACAGTCTCACTCCATCGAGAGGTGTCATCATGTATCCGATCCACTCAGTCCATCGGTGGATCCACCAGCTCTGCAACTCTACACAATCCATCAGAGAGTACAACAATCAACATCTCATCTACTATAAGTCTGTCTCTAACCAAGAACCAGGACATGCTTCACACAACCATGTACTACCTGCTCGTCTCAAATGCTGATGGGATTTCTCCCATACCAAGTTGAGAACCAGGGCGAGCAGAGGTACCAATGTACATGACCATCTACTACCTGCTCGTCTCTAATGCCAATGGGATTTCTCCCATACAAGGCTGAGAACCAGAACGAGTAGAGGCACCAGTGTACACGACCATCTACTACCGACCCGTTTCAAATGCCAATGGGATCTCTCCCATACCAGGTTGAGAACCAGAACGAGAAGAGGCAGCAGTGTAGAAGGTAGATGTCTGAATCATCTTTCCCCCTCAAGGAGGGATACATTTTATTCTACTCCAAGTCTTCCATGAAAGTATTCAAACTTTGTCCTGGGAAGAGGATTTGTAAGAATATATATAGTCTGGTCATCTGTCGGCACGTATTGTAGCTTGACCGCACCCTTTTGCACCATATCACGAATGAAGTGATATCGAATCTCTATATGCTTCAACTTATCGTGAAACACAAGATTCACTAACATCTGTATACAGCTCTGGTTATCACAATTAATCGTAGTTGGTCTTGAAATCTGACCAAACAATCCTGCAAGGAGTTTTTGAAGCAATACTGCTTCTCGAACTGTTGTGCTAGCAGCCATATACTGAGTACTATTGAGGTCTGCTTCCTGTTGCACCAGGAAATAACTGCAAAACCCATACTGAAGCAACATCAGGAAGTACTCTTCTTATCTGCAGCACATCCAGCCCAATCTAAATATGAAAAGCCTTGCAATCTCAAGTCACATTCTGAAGCATATGTCAATCCATATCCCATGGTGCCACGCAAATATTTGAGTACATGTTTTGTGGTAGTCCAATGAATATGCCTCAGCTCACTCATGAACTGGCTGAGAGTATTCACAGCAAAACATACAGTTGGTCTGGTGTTCGTCAAATACATCGGTGATCCAATCAACTGGCGATACATGGTGGGATCAATCAAGTCGGAGTCTAAAGAAGAGTCCCTCAACTTCTTCAGGTTCGCATCCATCGAAGTAGCCATGGACTTGCAGTCCAACACTCTGAATCTCTTTAGCATATCGATGGTGTATTTTTCTTGACTTAGGAAAATTTCATTTTTGCCATACTTCTAATCCCAAGAAGTAATGCATTAATCCAAGATCTTTCACCTCAAACTTAGAGGCAAGCTTATTCTTACACCATGCAATCAGCTTCTCATTTCCTGTGAGAAACAAGTCATCGACATACAAAACTAGAATAAATGGCTCACCTTCCACAATCTTGTAGTAAATATTGGGATCTGCATCACTCTTGGTAAATCCCAAGCTCCCCAAGTATCTGTCTGTCCGTCCATACCAAGAACAGAGTGCTTGCTTGAGTCCATATAGAGTCTTTTTCAACTTGCAAACGTGGGACTCCTTATGGACAACAAACCCATCTGGTTGTTCAAGATAAACTTCTTCCTCGATTACACCATTGAGGAAGGCGATCTTGACATCCATCTGATGCACCTTTTATCCCATAGCTGAAGCAATAGCAATAATAATTATGATGGAAGTATATCAAGGCACGAGAACAAATGTGTTGTCGTAATCAACTCCCTATTTCTGAGAGAATCTTCTGGCAACAAATCTAACCTTGTGTTTTTCCACACTTCCATCTGCTCCATGCTTAATCTTGAAAAGCCACCTAGAAGTCACTACTAACTTCCCCTCAGGTCTCGATACAACCTCCCATACATCATTCTTCATGATGGATTGATATTCTTCCATCATGGCATCCTTCCAAACTTGGTGCATGGATGCTTCTTTATGTGGTCGGTTCTGAGTCAATGATGTCACTCATCAGTGTTACATAACTCGCGAACCTCTGAGGTCTTTTGCTTTCCCGAAAAGTGCCATGTGGAGCTTCATGCCCCTTTGTATCCTGCAGTGTCTGTTGTGCCCATCTAGGCCTCTTCCACCCTACTGCAATGTCTGTGGGAGCATCAACTGGCTCAACTGTATCAATGGAGTCACTTGGTTCTTCCTTTGGTAACTCCCTCTGAACTGTTGGAGGGGGAGATGATCTCATCTCTTCATTGTCATCGATCTCCATGTTTGATCCTCTTCCTTTTCAGATAGCCATTTGTTCTTCAAAGGACATGTCCTTGCTTACTTCGATTTGCTTCGATCCTAGAATGTAAATTTTGTAGGCCTTTGAAGATTCACTGTATCCCACGAAAGTTCCCTTCTTTTTAAAGGCTCCAGTTTTGTCCCTTTCTCTTTGGGCACATGTATGTAGACTGGACAGCCAAAGATACGAAGGTGGCCCATTTCTGGCTTCACTCTTGTGAAGACTTCTTTTGGAGTCATGTTCTTCAAGATTCTATGAGGGCATCTAGTTTGTACATAGACAGTTGTTCTAGAATATTTTTCCCACAAGAACAATAGTAGACTCTGGTCATGTATCATGGCTTTGGCTGCCTCCACAATTGTTCGATTCTTTCTTTCAGCAACCCCATTTTGTTGAGGGTTGTAGGGAACTATAACCTCCCTCTTAATTCCTGCTTTTTTGCAGAAATCATTAAAATCTATGGATGTGTATTCTCCACCATTCTCTGATCTCAGAGTCTTGATCCTCTTTCTCGACAAATTCTTGACTTGTGCTTTGAATTCTTTGAACTTGTTGAGCACTTCCTCGGATCCCTTGGTCTTGAGAAAGTAAATCCATGTCCTCTGTGAGTGGTCGTCAATAAATGTTACACAATAGTTCTACCTCCCAGCGAAGCAATAGTCATAGGTCCACACAAGTCAGAGTGCACTAGATCCAATATATCCTTGGATCTACTCTCATTATTCGAAAAGGATCCGTTGGTATCATTTCCAAGTGTGCATCCCGTACAGACTCCGTCATGGTCCAAGTGAAGTGTTGGTAGACGCGTCACAATATTTCTTGATGCTGGGAGAGCTCTATAGTTGATGTGAGCTAATTTTCTGTGTCATAGCTCACCCATGCTAATGGAGTCATGAACTTTTGTTTGTGTTGGTGGAGTGCTCAATCGATACAGGCTCTCCTCTCTTACTCCAATTTCTTTTGTTGTTTCCATGCTTGAGTTCTTGTGCCAAGCAAGCACTTTCCCATCTAAAAATGCAATTGTATATCCCTTGTCCTCCAAGGCAAAGTTGGAGCCATGGGAGGATAGAATAGGTTGAGGATCTCATGGGTGAGGTGGAGGGAGGATCCTATAATGATGGATCTCGAGCTCTAGGTGGTCCTAAACCTTAGGGATGAGGCTCCATGAAGTCAAGCTTCGAGAAGCCTCTCAAAGCTTCTCTTTTTGCTTTTAAAACTCGAGCACCGCTCTTTGTCCAAAGGGACAGAGCGTTACTAGGTGAGCATCGCTCATTGCATAAAGGAAAATGGTGGTGGCACCGCTTACTGCTCAAAGCAAAAGAGCGTTAGTGACATAGAGAAAGTGCGGTGGTGGCCAAAAGTGTAAAATCATTGATCCTTGTCCATTTTTATCTTCAAAACTTGAGGATTTAAGGCAAACACTGATACTTTTATCTCATTACATGATGTTGACAAGAAATGTGTGTAACAACTTTCAGGAAGCAAGGCATCAGTTTGTGAGAATGGTCAAAAAATGAGAAGTCATAAGTGGGATTTTCTTCCCCCTCAATGTGCTTAGCCTTATGGGAGCCTTCACCAAAGACATGGTCACCCTCTTCATCCTTACCCTTCGATTTCACAATCTGATCAAAACAAAGGTTGACTTGTGCAATGAGGGAAGTCATATTGGTTTTCCATTTTATGGGAGAGAGACTCAAACGTTTGATTTACTTCATCCATGACTGACATGCTACAGGTGGTTTGCATGGGACCACTAGATCCACAAAGAAGTTATCCAAGAGCTAGCCCAACATGATCAGTGTCTTGAGAAGAATCTATGGAATGGTGTCATAAGCAATGCTACTAGTGAGTCCACAAAAAATGTTTATTGCAAAATGACACCACAACAATCAACATTGCACAAGATTATTTTGAGCTAGATCTCCCGCAATGGTGTTACTCCCACTATTTTTGAATCGGGGAGGAGTATTACTCCTTTCTGATTATTACTGCATTAATGAAATTCCCAAATCCTTGATATTGCAAAAAGCGTAGGAATTTTGCTACCTATGCTATATAAACTATGACCTACAAGAGGAGGCTAAGGTTTGCAAGGTCCTACAGACATGCAAGTATCAAGTGATATAGCTCTTTTATATACCAAAGGGCTTCCAACAATAATACTCGACCAAATCTTTCATGACCAACTAAGCAGGATACACCATACCCTTAGTAAGTTAGTAGTACAATTTTTGTATGCGAGAGTCATTTCCCCAAATGTTGTTCTCAATGTACGATAGCAACAAGACGATCGACATGATTATTCAAGGCTTGTTTTGGGTGCACCTAGGGGGATTCCGATATACTCAAATGTGTAGAAGTGTTGTCTAATGCAATACTACTCGAAGGGGTACCAACGTAGGTCACAAGGGTGTCCACTCAGGTAACACCTCTTGTTTCCTACATGTATTCTTCCCCAACTGCAAGTTAACACACTATTATTTAAAGACATTGGAACACATCTCTAGCCTAAAAACAATTATAAAATTAGGATATATGTTAGCACAGGAAAGTGCTCTGATACCACTTGTGGTGTTCCTTATTAAGCATAAATAGAATATTCAAGAATTAAAGATGGTATATAGTCATGGAAAGCAAACAAACAAAGAAAAACACAAGGAGATATAGCTGTGGAAAGCAAGTAAACAGAACAAGAATTGAAAATAATTGTTAGGGTCCTACCCTAACCCTCCTTACTTTAGATGTTAGTTATACATTGGATGCAGCCATCTCTTGGGAATAAGGTCGAGTAGTTAGTAGTTGACAATCAATAGAAAAAGGGTCTCTCTATTAATTAAGACCAACTAGGAAGTTGGTACTTATTCATTAGTTGACCATGTGAAATAGTTAGGGTTTTGGTTCTAAGAAGCCTATTTAAAAAGCTATAAGGCTATGAACATTTTGTTGAGAATTATTGTAATGGAACTCTGCTCAAGTGAAAGGCCGCCCTACCTCAAGATGCCTATGAATATTGCTTCCCAAAATTCTTCTCATAATATAAAGCTTATTTCCTACCATATTTATCTTTCTATTGTCTAATGTTTCTTGTTTTGCTCTATAAATTCCAGTTTATTACATCTTAACCTCTATATATCCTATGTTGATTTAAGTTTTAGGGTAAAGAACACCACAACAACATCAATAAGAAAACCTTTATTGATATTCAAATTGGATGCCATGTTCACTTGCCTCTTTGAGGGGGTAACCTCCAACATGAGCAAAGCTCCAAATACAATAATATTCACTTGACAACCAACTACATAGGTTCTACTGCTATATATAGTTTTTAATTAAGCATAACCCTAACAAACTAGCAGACCTCCATTAATGAGGCCTCAACCACTAACTAGTGGACCTTCTTTAATGAGGCCACTTACATTTATTGATTTCACACTCTACTACCTTATGGGGCCTTATTATAAACATATCCCTCAATACATTAAGTAACAATCTATTCCACTATCTAAGGAAGTTATAGTGGGACCCTCACACAATCATCATCAAACATGTGTGGCATTCTTCAACCCTGAAGGACTGCAACTTAGCAAGGCTTATCCTCATAATACAAAAGGAAACAAGGAAGTTTGAGTCAATAGAATTCTTTCATGTGTTGAGGAAGCAAAATAGTCAAGAAACTAATGAAGCAACTCATTTCAGTATGGGAATATTAAGGATAAAAGGGGTATTATGTCCTCATCCCATAACATATAGACTTTTTAACGTTGGTCAAGTTCAAGTGAAAACTCTAAATTGCAATGGACATAAGGCAAGATGAGTGGCGAAGCACATTGAAATTGAACAGACGAGTATTCAGTTTAATGGGCCCTAACCATCAGGTACCTTCACATATACTAATCACAATGGTGGAGTAGGTTCATAAATGCTATGGATGTTAAGAAGTGGAAACAAGGAAGGTCTGCTATCATTTGCATGTGTCCTTGCTTGATAGAAGACATAAAACAGGAAGCCAGATTGATCTTACCTTTATCCAAAGTTTATGCTTAGGAAAAGTGCATTATGTGATCTAATTTTAATTTACTTAATGGAGGTAATTTTATAAAGTTCAAGTGAAAAATAATTTAAGAGATGGCTAATCTAATCTTGGCTATTGATCTCACCGGACGATCTCATCCATTGATCCATAGTGAGAATTAGGGTTTTTACTTGGCCAATAAGCTAAAAGGAGATTAATTTGGTAGAGAGGACACACAACACAGTTGCTTTGACAAACTCATTGTCAGAGAGAGAGATTTCTTGCTCATAGCTTTTTAGCCGGACAGTGAGAGAGAAACTTTGCAGGGGAATTTACAGAGAGTGAGACTGAAGGACATTTTTCGAAGATCAACGGAGCAGCCTAGGCAAATTGTAGAGGGGTCGTACACGCTAATGCTAGCGGTCGTACACGCTGACGCAGGGGTTGTACACTGACACAAAGAGGGTGTACGCTGATGCAGAGGGTCGTACATGTTGACGAATAGTCATACATGCTGACGTAGGGGCTGTAAGATCTTGCTAGGGTTTTTCAGTGAGTTTCGGTTGTACAATTTTTCCAGGATGGGTAAAATCAATTTCTGGATTGTACTGTTCTATATCTTCCTAATAAAAATATCTTCTCAGACTACTGCACCAGTTTTTCCATCTTGGTTTTTTCTAGGGGTTTTCATACCCAAAAATATTGGTGTCTCTATTGATGTGATTGTTGTTCTATTTTTCTCAGTGTTTATTTTCTGTTGTAATATTTGTGAAGAAACTCATTTGTGGTTATCAGTAATAATATATATATATATATATACTAGGTAACTCTATATGGGGTTTTAAGGAAATATACATGGTATCAGAGCTCTTCTTGAGCAGATTTGAAAGAAAGCAGTAGTATTGAATAGATCGGGGGCAGATCTATTGAAGACAAACCTAGAGTTTCGGATCTAGGGTTTGACAGGTACACCTCATTATGGTCGTACAGTTGAGAGTCGAGGATAGACTCCAGGGGGCTTAGAACTTTCCTACATGGAAAGAGAGGAGCATGAGGATCCTAGATGTTAGTGATGCAGCAGAGCACATTGACTCCACGAAGGCTACACCCACAAATCCAACAGAGTTGGCTAGATGGAAGAAGGTAGATTCTAGGGCCATGTTGATTATCTTGGATGGGGTGAAGGATCACATAGTCCCTCACCTTTTCGAGAAGAAGACCGCATTAGACATGTGGACGGCTCTAGAAATCCTTTACCAAAGTAAGAACGAGAACCGGAAGATGTCGCTACAGGAGAGATTGCGGAGCACCAAGATGGCCAAGAGTGAAGGAGTGGTGCCTAATCTCACAAGGCTCACACAGATCAAGGACGAACTTGGAGCAGTGGGCTCTAAGACCGAGGATGAGGAGCTAGTTCAGATAGCCCTCAACGGCTTTTCTAAGCCATGGGACATCTTTGTCAAAGGCATGGTGGCTAGGGAGAAGCTCCCTGATTGGCAGAGATTGTGAGATGACTTTGTGCAGGAAGAGATCCATATGGGTCAAGGTTCAGGTTCATCCAGCAGTGTGACACAAGTCATGGATGAAGAGGCCCTAACCTTAGCAAGCAAGGGCAAGGCAAAGAAAACTAAGGGTGGTAAGAAGAACATTGGCATGTCCAAGGTCAAATGTTTTATTTGCCACAAGCCAGGGTACTTTGCCTCCTAGTGCCTAGACAAGAAGAAGAAGAACAATACACAAATTGCAGGTTCTGCAGAGGTTGAAGAGTTCAGCAAAAGCTTCGACAAGGATTTTTGTTTTATAGCTTGCATGGCAAGCACGACAGACAGCAGCATCTAGTACATTGACAGCGGAGCATCTTGTTACATGACAGGACAAAAAAGGTTCTTCATAAGCTTGTAGGAGGGTGGAGTAAATCTCCACATTGAGTTGGGAGATGATGCGCGGTATCAGGCGCAAGGAGTTGGTACTGTTTCATTTCAAAGGGAGTCTAGCAAACCCATCAGTTTTGCTAACGTATTATATGTTTCGGGGTTGACGAAAAACCTTATATCCGTTTCCACCATGGAGTACAAGGGTTTTCAGGTGAAGTTTCGTGATAGGAAAGTGTATATCAAGCCCAAGGGGTCAGATAGGAGTTTGGATCAGGTCATTGGTATCCGGAGCGAGAAGATGTACAAACTACACTTCGAGTATGCAAAGGCTCTGGTCAGCAGCAGCAGCAGCACTCAGGGTGAGTTGTGGCATAGGAGGATGGCACACTTACACCTTCCTGGAATCCTGAACTATGGACCTAAACCACTTAGGTCGTGGCCTAGTGTCTACCTGTTGCAGTTGTTGGATATCCTCCTCCTGCTACGACTCATCCTCCAAGTCAATGACCAAAGGATCTTGTCCACCTGACTCCCTCTGAATATTAGAACCTGTATCATGTTTCTATACCTATACCTGTACCTGTACCTGTACCTATGGCTCCTACAACTTGACCCCCGAATCTTGTGCTGGCTACTCCTATGTTGTTAAGTCCATAGATCTTTGTAAGGCTCTGTCCTCATCAAACTAGACATCCTTGCTCTCAAGGATGCTCTTGCGAGGAGGAATATATACCACGTATGCCTTAGAAGGCTCAATGTAACCAACAAGTAACCCCTTCTCTCTAGAAGGGTCCAACTTCTTCTTACTATCAGCATGAACGTGACAATAGAAGACACTGCCAAATATGCATAGATGGCTCACATCTAGTCTAGTGGCTGTGAAAACCTCCTCGGGCGTCTTCATCCCCAAAGTCGTGTGGGGACACATCTTCTGAATGTAAACTACAGTCCTATATGCCTTGGCCCATCGGAATAGTGGTAATTCCTGATCAAATAGCATGGCCTTGGCTTCTCCTACCAATGTCCTGTTCTTTCTCTCTACCACTCCATTCTGCTTCGAGGTATGAGGATTTGTGTGCTCCTTCTTGATCCCCTCCGATGAACAAAACTCTAAGAACTCGTTGGAGGTGTACTCACCCCGTTGTCCGTCCTCAATACCCAAATCTTCCTTTCGGTTTGGTTTTCCACGAGAGTCTTGAACTCCCGAAACCGCTCGAAGACTTCTGACTTGGCCTTCAGGAAATAGATCCATAAAGATTGGACACTCATGGGTTCGCAAACATCTGAATGCACCAAGTCCAAGGTCCCCTCAGACTTGTGCTCACTCTGTGGGAAAGGCTTCCTGATGTTCTTCCCAACGCACAACCCTTGCAGTGGTTATGCTTCTCCTCCTATACCTGAGGAGACCTTCGCCCCTGTCGCTAGATATTCTTCTATTCAGACTATTTTCTCATTAGCAGCAGAGATGGGTTGGCGTGTTCATCAGATGGACGTAAAGACTGTCTTCCTCAATGGAGTTATAGAGCAGGAGGTATTCATTGAGTAGCCCGAGGGATTCGAGGTGGAGAACAGGGAGTCGCATGTATGCAGGTTCCAGAGAGCTCTTTATGGGCTCAAGCAGGCACCTCGAGGATTGACAACTATCTACAAGAGATGGGATTCCAGCGGAGTGACGTTGACCACAACTTGTACTTCTTGTCAAGTGAGGTACCTCTTATACTGGTTTTGTATGTAGATGATCTCTTTCTTATAGGAGATGAGAGCTTGATTGACGACTGCAAGTCCAACATTGCAGTTGAGTTTGAGATTAAAGACCTTGGGTTGATGCATTACTTCCTAGGTCTGGAGGTTTGGCAGAGAGATGGGTGCTTCTTCAATGGTCAAGGGAAGTATGCAGTAGAGATCTTGAGGAGATTCATAATGGAGGACAGTAGACCCATGTCCACGCCTCTAGTTGATGCATCGCGTTCAGAGGAGTTTGATCCTACTATGTATCCCCAACTTATCAGGTCGCTCATGTATCTGGTCAACAAACGACCAGACATTAGCTTCGCAGTCAACTCTTTGAGTCAGTTCATGGTAGACCCTCGGAGAGTACATTGGATAGCTGCAAAGCATGCGCTTCTCTACATCCGAGGCACAGTAGAGTACGGGTTGGTTTATGAGCGCAGTGGGAGTGCACAGTTAGCAGGCTTCACAGATGTTGACTAGGTAGGATGTGTAGAAGACCTAAAGAGCACTTCAAGTTGTTGCTTCAGCATTGGGTCAGGGGTTGTCTCTTGGTTCAGTAGGAAGCAGAAGTCAGTTGCATCGAGCTCCGTAGAGACTGAGTACATGGCATCCAGTTTGGCTGCATGTGAAGGGATGTGACTGAGAAAGTTGCTTTCAAGGTTATTCGAGTGAGTTGGAGGCTACGGTGGTTCACTATGACAATCAGAGTGGCATCAGGCTATTTAAGAATCCAGTGTTCCATGATTGGAGCAAGCACATAGACATCTGGTATCACTGCCTGAGAGACTATGTACAAAAAGGAACCATTCAGTTGGAGTACATTCAGACAGATGAGCAGGTGGTAGACATATTTACTAAGGCACTTTGCAGACACAGCTTTGTGAAGTTCATAGACAAGTTGGGGTTGTTACCGTATCCCTTCCTCATTGAGAGGGAGTGTTAAAAAGTGGCAACAAGGAAGGTCTTCTATCATTTGCATGTGTCCTTGCTTGATAGAAGACATAAAATAGGAAGCTAAATTGATCATTGCCTTTATCCAAAGTTTATACTTAGGAAAAGTGCATTATGTGATCTAAATTTAATGACTTAATGGAGGTACTTTTATAAAGTTCAAGTGAAAAATAATTTAAGTGATGGCTAATCTAATCTTGGCCATTGATCTCACCAGAGGATCTCATCCATTGATCCACAGGGAGAGTTAGGGTTTTCGCTTGGACATTAAGTTAAAAGGAGATTGATCTTGGTGGAGAGGACACACAACACAGTTGCTTTAACACACTCATTGTCAGAAAGAGATTTCTTACTCATAGCTTTTCAGCCGAAGAGTGAGAGAAAGTTTGCAGGAGAATTTACAGAGAGTGAGACTGAAGGACATTTTACGAAGACTGACGAAGAAGCTCAGGAAAATCGTAAAGGGGTTGTATAAGCTAACGTAGGCGACTTACACGCTGGCGTAGGGGTTGTACGCTGATGCAAAGAGGTCGTATGCTGACGCATAGGGTCGTACATTCTGACGCAGGGTCATACACGCTGGCGCAAGGGTTGTACGATCTTGCTGGGGTTTTTCAGTGAGTTTTGGTTGTACGATCTTGCTAGGGTTTTTCAGTGAGTTTCGGTTGTACAATCTTGCCAGGTTGGGTAAAATCGATTTTTGGATTGTACTGTTCTATATCTTGCTAATAAAATATCTTCTCAAATTGTTGCACCGGTTTTCCCATCTTCGGTTTTTCTAGGGGTTTTCATACCCAAAAATATTGGTGTCTATATTGATGTGATTGATTTTCTATTTTTCTCAATATTTATTTTCCGCTGCAATATTTGTGAAGAAACTCGTTTGTGGTTACCAGTAATAAAAAAAATATTATATACTGGGTAACTCAAAATTGGGTTTTAAGGAAATTTACAATGGATTCTGGAATAATTTTGGAAAATAGAGGTGGGATTATTCTAGATTTTTGTCTAGATTGTTTTATTTTAAATTGTGTTGGGTCTAGGGGAGATCAAGTACTCTATGGAGTCATGAACCCCTCCTTTGTTCTGGGTTTGAGTTCTAGATTGTGTTGGGCTTGGGATCTCCTTTGTCGTGCAGTTGATGATGTTAAAGTTTTAGCATTAGCATGAATACTTTTTAAAAATTTGCAGACTAACATATAACAAATGACAAGTGCAGTAAATAACATCAACACACTGAACACAAGAGTTTTTCACTGGGAAACCTTTAAAAGACAAAAAACTCCAAAGCATTAGTAATTCATCTCGTAAATGAGATGACTGAGTTCTACAATGAATTCTCAAACCCTAATGGGTTTATACTACAGATCCACAAATTACAGGAGATAAGTTTACACAAAAAATTGTCAAATTAAGGCTTTTATCAAATTAAGGCTTTCTGCCCTAATTTTCTCTCTCCTGCCCAGAAAAATTTAGACTGCCCGAAATCCTGTTTAGCCTGCCCGAATTTCTACCTGTGACCTGTTTGACCCTGCCTGGGTTGCTGCTACCATGCCCGAACCTGCCCGGACCGTCCTGCTGCTACCCGAAACCTTTCGAGCTCCTCCTATTGTTGCCCGAAGATTTGTCGGGATGCCTTGCTACTGCCCAAGCCCTGTTGGGCCTGTCTGCTGCTGGCTTGAGGGATGGTGGCCTACCCAAAATCCTTTTGGGCTTGTTTGTTACCTGCCCGAGGCCCTAGCAGGCTACCTGGAGCTTGCTGTAGCAACTCGTGGGCACTTGCAAGCTGCACCGAGCATGCTGTAGCAACCTGGGAGCACAAACAGGCTGCCCCGAGCCTGTTGTAGATGCTCAGAGGTAGATAAGGGATGCCCGTGAAGAAAGGCACCCTACCCGAGAGAGGAAGAAGCCTGCTCGGATGTGCCCGTGAGATGGAGAGGCTGCCGAGAGAGGAAGAGTGTTGTCGGAGGTGTGTTTTTGCTGCTACTGGAGATGGAGTAAAACCCTAAGGCATGAAGTTGCAGCTGTAAATGAAACCCTAGGTTAGGGTTTCTCAAAAAACAAGTGTGGGTGCCCTAGCTAGACTCATCCATGCAAGGGCATAACCACGAGATAAACTTCCTTCTTCTTTTGAACCAGTGAATACCTTCCTTGGAGCAGCTGAGAGCATAAGTTCAAGTGTGTGTAATAATGAAATGGATTGATATTCTTTTATAGCCTTTGAGTCACCTGTAAGTGGACCAAAACTCGAAAGAACAAAATAATATGATTTTATTCTTTTATCACTTTGACTTTTGCCTTTAGTGGTACTAAAAATCTTTTTTCACTTTCACTTTGACACCTTAGTGGTACTAAGGGTCTATTATCACTAATTTTGCACTTAGTGGGTTTTTCAGTGAGCCGCCAAAGCATTGAACAAGTACACTTGTTCAAGATCAAAGTTCAGAAGTTTAGTGTGTTCCAGAGTTAGCCAGTTTTTTGTTGAACTGTTTATTTTTTGTAAAATACATGTTCATACCCCCATGGGGAAATTGTAAAAAATGTCCTAGCATTTAAATTTTTATAAAAGGCTCGGCTTCCCGGACTTGGGCATCAAGCCGACTAGCCCAGAGTGTGTTTTCCCTTGGTTATTATTGGCTATTAAACAAACGACCAATAATTTCTGAGTTTTTCACTCGCTCCTCCAAAGCTGGGGTAAGTTGTCTTGATGTTTCGGCCTTGGGAGGTTATTAGAGCCTTCGTGCCAGTGTTTTTTTGTCTTGCTAGGCATTCCGATTGAGTCGTATGAACATGTACTAGGTCCCCCTAGAGTTTTGTTTGATTCCGAGAAAAAATAATTTTCTTCGTTTGTTAAGCCATTTTTAATGGTATAAATGAGAAATTTCAAAGTGTAAAAAAAGAGTGATCCAGAGTCCGTTTTTGGCATGGTTGGGCTCATTTTCAAGCCCGAAGCAGCGTCTTTATCCCAGGGGCCACTTTCACCATCAGTCGGGCAGCCAGAGCACCCCGTGAGGCAGTATTTGGCTAAAAATGCATAAGATGACATTTTAATGCTAAAATGGGCATTTTGGCACTTGGTCAAAATAATTAAAAAGTCAAAAATCATTATTTTAATGATGATAAAGTGACATGGCATGTGGTCCAAATACTCATGCAATCCTTTAAAAATGTAATAAGCATCCAAACTTTGGCTTAAGAGGTGAAATCAAATTACGTCAAAGGATTGGTGACGTGAGGCAAAATCACGTATGGTGAAGAGGATGTATGCGTGGGGATTGGGTGGACCCCCTCCATTTAAAGCGTTGTAAATTAAACCATACCATGCCATGTCATATGTGTCCAATACAGCTTGCCAGCGAGTGATCATCGAATTGTCATGGAGTGGTGACGTCAAAGTTTTGGGAGTAAGGGGACTCATGCTAGCATCGGTGTAAGGTTGCGCTAATATGTATGGAGGGTGCGATTCTATGGAGTGTGTACCCCTCACATACAAATCACTCAAACATATTAAACAAACCGTGGCATATACCAATGCATGCGTTGTACTTCAAAGTTAGTGGTGACGTGGGTTTGCTCGCGCTGGCTTGTTTGGTGGGCTTGGCTCCCATTGTACACGAGTCACATTTATTATAGCTCGCGGCTTGGTCTCCTACACATATTCGCATATCTCGGTCTTCAGCTCATGCGGATCTATGTGGGTTCACGTGGATACACTTGGCCACTCCGTATTTGACAGTTGATGTTTCCAAAGGAGGGATGGGGAACGCCTTGCCAAGGTGGAAGCCACCTCCCCATCCATTTTAATTCAAGCTCGAGTCTATTGAAGCTATGTGCACTCCAAGCCTGTTGTAACATAGAGTTGATTGGGGAGTCGATTTGATGATTATGCCATTGGCTCTCCTCATTGCCAATTCGATTTAGGGTAGGGGTTGTGTTAGTTTTGTTATAAAAGGATGGCATTGCCTCCTTCGTTTCTCATGGAGATTTTGGGCATGAACACTCTGCCAAAATTATTGTAATATTTGTTTAAAGTTGGAATAAAGTTGTGACTTTGGAGGTCCATGCATGATTTCTTGGAGTTGTGGATTCACATTGTCTTTGGTGATATCTCTCTCACCTTGCTTTTTCAATTATTAAATCATTCTTCATTATATACTCTAGAACGGCTAACAATCTAGTTTATGAGTATCTTGTTCGGATTTGATATTGTTTGTAAGGGTTTTGCAGGGATCATTAAGGGTGAAGAACAAGCTTGAAATCAAGCTCTTCTTCATGAACCAATGGTTTTTTCCTTCTAACTTCTTCATCTTGCAGGTCTTTCTAAGCGCTTCCCAATCCAAGAAAGAGACATAGCAATCAGAGCTTCTCCTTGCCTCCATCAACAAAGTTTCAAAAAACACTTTTGGTTACCTGGATCTGCGAACTTCCCTCTTCCAGTTCTCTTGTTTGCTCCTTGATATTCTCAATTTCTTGCTTGCTATCCCCTTCCTTCTTGCTCTCAACTTTCATTTTCTAGCTCCCATCTGCTCTTGCTAGCCTCTCCACCTTCCCTTGCTTTCGCCTTTTATCTCTTCTATCTCCTCTTCCGTTGTTTCTCCTTCTTTTTTGCTTAGTTTAGGCTTGGTTTCTTCTGTATCTAGTGTTTAGAGTAGAGTAGTTAGATCTTTACTTGTTAAGCTTAGTTTGTTTATTTTTCATATCATAGATTAGATCTTGCACTTAGTTTTATTTTTTGTAGATCTCTTTCTTAGAAGCAGTTTATATTTGATTTGAGTTAGTTAATAGCTGGTGGGTGCTTTGAGTTGATTTGTGTTGTGTGCGGGTGTGAGGAGAAACAATACTAAGAGAAGGACTTGAAGATTGAACCAAAGAAGAACAAAAAATAAACCGAAGAGAAGAGTAGAAACTAGGTATCAAAACCAAGAAGATCCAAATACTTGGGATTTGAACTAAAGAAGACCAAATTTTCCAAATCACTCTCCTTTTGTAAACAGCCATTAAGGCTTGTTCCATTTATCTTTCCTAGTTCTTTTTCTTTCTCTAAGGTTGAAAATCCTAAATATTGTACCCTCTTAATAAAAGGGCATAGTGGGATAAGGCCTCCCATCTTTTGGTTGCTTCTTCCCCATTTGGAGAAGAGTGTCTTGTGCTCTTAGCTTAGATTTACTTTGCATGCTTAGAGTAGTTTAATTCTGTACTTGGACCTTTTATTGTTTCAGTCTTGACCTGAGAAGTACCTTGGGATTTGATCCCAAGTGTCGCATTGACATTGCGTGCTACCTCTCTTTCCCCATTGTCTTCCTGCATATGACCAACTAGCTGGAAATTTCGGGGACGGTGTGTCTTGAAATCAATTTTTGACTTCTCCTTGCTAGATTAGTTTCTTGTTGTTGTAGAACACTAGTTTCTGATTTATTTCATTTGCAAGTAGTTTATCAGTTTGCTATGTCATTGTTTCGTTGTTTTACAATTTGTCGAGCTATCACGTGGTTTCAATTTACAAGCTGATTGTTTTATAAAAAGAACCAAAGTCTCTTGAACTTGCAATAACCCAAGTCAAGAGCACTCTCTGTTGGAGAGCATTCCCACTGCATTATCCTTGCATCAAGCATATAGATTAGTTAAAGTCTCTTGAACTTCTGTCATAAGACGAAGTCAAGAGCAGTCTCTGTCGGAGAGTTGAACTGTGTGCTCATAATAATAAAATACTTTCAAACTCACATTCCCTCATAATAAATTTATCTCTTTGGCTTCCTCCACTTAGTATGCTCTGTCGACCCCTAGGGGTTGGGCTCGTACTCAGAACAGTGGTTGGAATTGTTAATTGGATAAGTGATAACAATAATAAAATTTTCACCCCACAACCAACGCACCGGCGTTGTCAAAAGCATTCCAGCATTCCCACTGCATTATCCTTGCATCAAGCATATAGATTAGTTAAAGTCTCTTGAACTTCTGTCATAAGACGAAGTCAAGAGCACTCTCTGTCAAAGATTTGAACTGTGTGCTCATAATAATAAAATACTTTCAAACTCACATTCCCCCATAATAAATTTATCTCTTTGGCTTCCTCCACTTAGTATGCTCTGTCGACCCTTAGGGGTTGGGCTCATACTCAAAACAGTGGTTGGAATTGTTAATTGGACAAGTGATAACAATAATAAAATTTTCACCCCACAACCAACGCACCGGCATTGTCAAAATCATTCGAGTTGTTCTTAGTAAGGCCGTTGGAACCCCCCGTTGTCTAAGCTTCTCGACTTGTTGGTTAAATTCTCCGAACACCTAGCCCGAGATACTAAACGGGTCGACAAGTCTCGAACGAACCGACTTAGAATACTTTTCCAATAAGACTTTGATACATTGTTCTCTCAGCCATAATAATCCAAGATCACTAAAACTTGATAAAAATTACAAAGAGTATTTGCAAACGATCGCACAAACACTGAACTCTTGTATCAAGCATCCCAGCACTACATTTTTTACTCCATGCCCATTGGATAAGACACTTGTATGTTATTATTATATTTTTATATCTCAAGTGTATTGTTCAATATCTTATTTCATTATGGATGCCTTTGCTTAAATCAATCAGTTGTGTTGTCCTTAAATTCTTGCAACTATACCTTTGTGCTATTTAAATTTTAAATCTGTGATCTTTTCATCATAATAAACTCCTAAACAACACCCATCCGCGTCATCATACACCAAAAGCACTTAAAATACATTGAGCCATAGAAACTCTTTGTTAGGGACTACCCCCCTTGGCTTTGTTAGGAGTTAGCCTAAACGGAGGAGCTAGGAATAGGTGACAGTTTCTAGCTCTGTGCTTGCCCCCAAGGCCACACCTCTCCCACTTTCTCAAGTGAGGAGACAACTTTCATTAGATTTCTGCTGCTAGTGTGCATTCGGCAGACAACAGGGTCCTTGTGTATTTTAGACTTTTACTTTAGCCTTCTTCAAGTGCCTTGTGGTCAAAACAAGTGGCATTGATCCATACCTGTTGACTTGCTCCTTCTTTGTAACTAGAAGGTTCAACACTGATTAGTTGGCTCATAAGACCAGAGTACTTTTGTGGTCTTATGCTTTCTCTGAAAGTCCCGAGAGGATCTTTATGCTTCTCGGCTTCTTGTACCGTTTCTTGGTACCAAGCAAGTTTCCTTTGGAAGGAGGAACTTCAAGCAGTTATTCTGGTGGACTTTCAATGTCCTAAGGTGCATCTAGAATTTGATCCTCAAATTCCTCTTCCTCCCTCTGAACTTCTGAATCTGGAACCTCAGGAGGAGGTGCTTCATCTTCCTTTGAAAGCTCTTGTGTTTAGCGAAACACAGCTTCCTCATGGAAGATCACATCTTTACTGACTTCAATGTACCTCTATCCAGGTACATAGATGCGGTAGGCCTTCGAGCTGTCATTGTAACCGACAATATGCCTTTCTTATCGGAAGGCTCTAACTTAGCCCTCTTTTATTTTGGCACATGAAAGTAAACCAGAGTGCCAAATATCTTCATGTGGTCAACTGCAGGTTTCTTGCTGGTGAAGACTTCTTCTGGAGTCTTCTCCCCCAAGATAGCATGAGGGCTTCTGTTTTGGATGTACACAACAGTACATGTAGCTTCAGCCCACAAGGATAAAGGAAGATCTACATCAATAAGCATGGATTTAGCAGCTTCAGAGATCGTTATGTTCTTCCTTTCTGCAACCCCATTCTGTTGAGAGTTGTATGGTATTGTCAGCTCTTTCTTGATTCTTGCTTCTCAGCAAGAATCATCAAACTCATTAGATTATACTCACCTCCGTTATCTGATCTCAAGATACGGATGTGTCTGCCAGTCTGATTTTCAATCGAAGTCTTGAACTCTTTGAACCTATCAAAAGTTTCACTTTTGGCCTTGAGGAGGTAAATCCATGATTTACGAGAATGATCATCTATGAACAAGACATAATATAAACACCCACTCAAAGAGGGTGAAGACATAGACCCACAAATGTGAGATTGAATCAAATCTAAAATGCCTTTAGATTTGTTCTTGCTTCTAGAAAAGGATTTCTTAGTGTTCTTACCTAAAGCACATCCTTTGCAAATTCCATCATGTTTTGGAGAGACTTCTGGCATACCTATGACCATCTTCTGTAACCCTGGAAGAGTTGTATAGTGAAGGTGTCCAAACCTTCGATGCCACAGCTCACATGGATCAAATGTATGATGTACCAAAGCATGAGTGGAATCTTCGGAAGCCTTGTAAAGGCCTCCCTCTCGAACCCCAATTTGTACAACTGAGCTTAGCTTTTCATCTTTTTCCCATAGTAGGAGTTTCTTGTCCATGAAGAAGACTCTGTAGCCCTTGTCCTCTAAGACAGCAATAGATAGACAATTCTTCTTCAAACCAAGAACATATAAGACATCATCAATATGTAAAGCCGTGCTTGAATCAAGTTGAAGTGAAGTTGAGCCAACTCCTTCAATCTTGTAAATGGAGTCATCTCCAAGTTCCACCTGTGTAGTGAACTTCTTCTTTCTATAACTGGTGAGAGCTCCACGGTTACCTATCATATGCCTGGAGGCACCACTATCCACCAACCAAGAGGTAGCACTGTATGTGATGGATCCAGAGAGAGCGAAGATCAAGTAGTACTCTCTTCTAGTTTCGTCTTCTTTGTTAGCCCTGGTGTTCTTCTTCTTCTTAGGTTCTTATTCTTCTTATTCTGCAGCAAAAGCTTGAAATCTTCTCTTGAATTTATTCTTGGTCTGCCTGCAATCCCTGGCAAAGTGTCCAATATTGTGGTAATTATAACATTCCACTTTTGAAACATTAGAGTACTTACCTTGAGATTTATTTCCTTCTTTTGCTGAGGGGAGGGCTTCTTGAACTTCTTTGCCTTTGCTGCATGTGCAAGGTTTCCTTCCTTAGGTGCCTTGCCTGAAGTCCTTCCCTCTTCTTCCAAGCAGCCTTTCAAAGTTTGGTTGATTCTCACGTCAACTGACAAATGCCAGGAATGTTTCCCAAGAGTTTGGGAGACCATCGACCACAGTTTGCACAAGGTCATCGTCATCAACAGCAATACCAATAGCAGTAAGTTGATCTCTTACCTGTGCAATCTTTGTGAAGAAGGGTCCAACCCCTTCATCCTTGTTCATCTTCAATGTTCGAAGCCTTTTCTTCAAGATTCTCTTCGGACTGGGAGCCTTCTTCTCATACAAGTTTGTCAAGGTGTCAAAGCATTCTTTGGTCGTCTTCAATGATGTCATGTTGGGCATCAAAGTTTCTTTGACAGAATCATAGATGATCCTTCTAGCCTTAGCCTACTTCTTCTTGAATGAAGTCCTACCAGCATTAGGTGTTGGCTCTTCAATGGTGTTGAACACAACCTCATTAAGGTCATTTTACTCCAGAATAGTTGTAAGCCTAGCTTTCCAAGAATTGTAGTTAGCTGAACCTTGAAGCTTCTCTTCTGGTCTGAAGATGTTGGCCATTACTGCCACTTAGTCAAATGTCAAGTCTGCAAAATATCCCAAGGTCTAGGAAGACAACAGCAATTTCTTCTTACTGGGTTTTCAGATGCTAAGCTCTGATACCATGTTAAATTTTTAGCATTAGCATGAATACTTTTAAAAAATTTGCAGACTAACATATAACAAATGACAAGTGCAGTAAATAACATCAACACATCAACACACTGAACACGAGTTTTTCACTGGTGAAACCTTTAAAGGACAAATAACACCAAAAGCATTAGTAATTCATCTCGTAAATGAAATGACTGAGTTCATCAATGAATTCTCAAACCCTAATGGGTTTGTACAACAAATCCACAAATTACAGGAGATAATTTTACACAAAAATTGCCAAATTAAGGCTTTTATCAAATTAGGGCTTTCTGCCCTAATTTTCTCTCTCCTGCCCAGAAAAACTCGGACTACCCGAAATCCTGTTTAACATGCCCGAATCTCTACCCGTGACCTATTTGACCCTGCCCGGGTTTCTGTTGCCATGCCCGAACTATTTTGTCCTCTGCCCGGACCGTCCTGTTGTTGCCCGAAACCTTTCAGGCTCCTTTTGCTACTGCTCGAAGATCTGTCAAGTTGCCTTACTGCTGCCCAAACCCTATTGGGCCTATCTGTTGCTGGCCCGAGGGCTGGTGGCCTGCTCGGAATCCTTTCGAGCCTGTTTGTCACCTGCCCAAGGCCCTAGCAGGATGACCCGAGCCTGCTGTAGCAACTCATGGGCACTTGCAGGATGCCCCGAGCCTGTTGTAGCAACCAGAGAACACAATCAAGCTGCCCTGAGCCTGTTGTAAATGCTCGAAGGCAGATAAGGGTTCCTTGTGAAGAAAGGCACCCTGCCCGAGAGAGGAAGAAGCCTCCTCAGAGGTTCCCGTGAGATGGAGAGGTTGCCGAGAGAGGAAGAGTGTTGTCGAAGGTGTGTTGCTACTACTGGTGGAGATGGGATAAAACCCAAAGGCGTGAAGATGCAGCTGTAAATGAAACCCTAGGTTAGGGTTTCTAAAAAAAAGTGTGGGTGCCCTAGATAGACTCATCCATGCTAGGTCATAACCATGAGATAAACTTCCTTCTTCTTTTGAACCAGCGAATACCTTCCTTGGAGCAGCTGAGAGCATAAGTTCAAGTGTGTGTAATAATGAAATCGATTGATCTTCTTTTATAGCCTTTGAGTCACACGTAAGTAGACCAAAACCCAAAAGAACAAAATAATATTCTTTTATTCTTTTATCTCTTTGACTTTTGCCTTTAGTGGTACTAAAGGTCTTTTTGCACTTTCACTTTGACACCTTAGTGGTACTAAGGGTCCTTATGTATTTTAGACTTTTACTTTAGCCTTCTTCAAGTGCCCTGTGGTCAAAACAAGTGGTCAAGGTGGTCCTTCATCCCCACTCAAAGTATATCATCATATACAGAGAAAAATACTAATGCTTTTATCTGACACTCTGTGTGATACCAAGATCGAATACCAAGGTGTCTTAACAAAGGGTGGCTAAGCCTTGGAGAATATCACAAAGCCCACTGATCTAGGGTGAGAGTGTCACACATGCCCAAACCCAGTCTAGGGCTTATAGTGTAGTCCTGGTAACAGACCAGGTGCCTCGGCCATAGGCTGCATAATTTGACACAAGGTCAAATACTTGATAACAGACCAAGTGCCTCCATTCTCCCAAAGAATGGCCCTTAGCCCCGGGCTGAGCCCCTAATCCCAGACTAGGTTAAATTCCCGGTAAATGACCAGGTGCCTCCATTCTCCCAAAGAATGGAGGCACAGACCAAGTGCCTCGGCCATAGGCTGCATAATTTGACACGAGGTCAAATACTTGATAACAAACCAAGTGCCTCCATTCTCCCAAAGAATGGCCCTTAGCCCCGGGCTGAGCCCCTAATCCCAGACTAGGTTAAATTCCCGGTAAATGACCAGGTGCCTCCATTCAAAGAATGGCCACTCAACTCTAGGATGAGTCCCCAGTGCTAGACTGGTTCCACATCCTAGTCCTGGACCAAATGTCACCATTCAACAAAATGGTCACTCAGCTCAAGGTTGAGTCCTCTAGTGCTGGACTGGTTCCATATCTTGGTCCCGGACCAGATATCCCCATTCAACAGAATGGTCACTCAACTCAAGGTTGAGTCCCCCAGTACTGGATTGGTTCCACATCCTAGTCTCGAACCAGATGTCTTTATTCTCCTAAGAGAATGGTTCTCGATGCTGCTCAGAAAAATCAACAAATGATTCTTCTACTTTGTCGATTCAGATTTAGGCAAGTAGAAGCCCCCTACAGGTCTAGACCAGTGCTCCTTCAAGCTCATTCTTAAGCAAGGCTTGGAAGAACTGGAGTATGGATGAGCATAGCCACCCTAGTCAGTTCTTTTTTGTGAGACTTCAGATCTACGTTGATCTCTTAGGCAACATCATTGACTTCCAGCTCATTATCAAGTAGTTATCTTCCATTTGAATAACATATTTCTAGCCAAGATGAAGCTCAAAAATATATACATGCACACTTATTAGAGATTGTGAGTCTATGACCCAACATAAAAGGCAAATTGAGACGCTTGAAGCTAAATGGCGGTTTCTTATCCAAGGATGTCAATGAGATCTGCCCCATTTACTGCAAAAGATGAAGAAACAATTCAGCGAGCTCTAGGGTAATTGGAAATGAAACATGTGGACCAAGAGCTCTAGTTACCAGTTAATGTCAAGTAAGAAGCCCATAATGAGCATGTCTTTTTCTGATTCCAGGTTTAGCTATGTTTTATTATTTAGTTTTGATACCAGGCCAGTTTTTTAGGATCTAGATTCTATACCAGTAGGTATTTAAGCTATGTCTTTGTGAAAGTTAGAACAGTTCAAACTAGGAAACAATTTTGAATTTTGGACCACTTCTGAAAGACTGGCTTATGGAAAGCCCCTTTTCGTTTGTGTTATTATGATGTACAGTGCAGCCATACAACTTTTTAATACAAAATATAACCATTTCAGTTTTAAAAAAACATTACATCTGCACGTGGACTTTGGCTAGCATATTAATAATAACACCTCTAACTTATGTTTGACCAGTCTAAAATTGAAACATCACCTGGAGTATCAAGATGTTCCCTTTGGCATTGTACCCATGTAAAATGGAGAAAACAAGAGTTTAAGACCAGCATAAAATATTGTTTCTGACTAGTAAAACATTGAAACATCACCTGGAGCTTTCCAAGATGCCACGTTCCACAAATACAGACAACTTCAAGCACCTTATCATGCATGGCCTGTGGACCAAAGTCATCCTCACGGTCTTCTTCATTCTGCCACAAATCTACGCCGCCCATGTAGCTCCCAATGTTCGTTACAAGGACACCCTCCGCATCCTGCAATGTTACGAAATATACTTAAAAACAAAACTATATATGTACATGGTTTCAAATGGATAAGTTGTAGAAGTCTTAGCACCCACCTCAGGAACTTCAATATCCACACCATCCACTTCTAGTCGAATTTGCCAAGGCAAATCGGCACATGTTCTATCCATAATGTCCTTGGCACCTTCTTTTGCATACAAAAGTTTATTCAGAAACTGCAGAATAATACAGATGCAAAACATTGATTAACCCATATTCATTCACATTTGGAACAACAGCAATCACAAGAAGAATGAATCACTTTCCAAAGAAAATCAGTAATGTAAAATTATGACAGATATATGACTGACAACCTGGAAGAATACCCAAATCACTCAATAACACAAACAATCTCTTATCTTGTGATAAACCACCAAAGCAGAAAACATGCCATCACAATTATCTCTTTTGAAATCATGCATAACATTGTATGATACCACCAATTCCAAGCAATCTTTTACAAAACAGGCATGGGGAAAGGCTGCTATTGATTTTTCTATAACGGGGTCAAAATCTAAGGTCATTTGGAGAAGACCCAGCTTGCAAGTTATACTTGCCAAGATGACATAAGAACAAAATGTTAATCAACACCATTAAATGTGCCTCTGGTAACTCAACAATCAATATAATAAACAATTAAATATGACCACAAAAACAAACAAATCCCCAATTCTCAAATATCACCATAGTGCATAAGAAGCATATAAAAATCATAAAATGTACCATTATTGAACAGGACATTTTGCACACCAATAACTTGAGCATTTGTTTGCTTTCAGATGCCCTGCTCTAGAACAGCATTTAGTGGCAGAGTTTTTTAGAGGTTCATTGCCTCAACAAGCAGAAAAATAACAAGAACTTACAAAACCTGACCTGAGGACATGACAGATGCAAAAAATGTCTTCGACATTTGACATCTAAATTAACATTCTAAGATATAAATTTCATTCTCCAATAGCCATGCATCTTAAGTCATGCTGAATTCAATGACTATAGATAACCATATTCACTCGCCTGCATATAAAATGCACGTCAAGGCTGTAATTAACTAATAACAAAGCAGATAAATCTCTAAAGCTTTTTGACAGTGCTGTTTGAATATTAACATAATTCCTAAATGCAAGCACCTGGAACTCACAAGTAACCTGCATGGTTTCAAGTTTCAAAAACATAAAATGTTTACATCCATCAAACCATTTGCTTATACACTTTAAACAAGCATTACCTGGTTATAAAACTTCTCAGGGCTTTCTTCTCTAAGGATATGAATGTCTAATGCAACCTTTGCATCGCATCCAATTCCTGTTAAAAGGCAGATAATATTTATAATCTACTTCAGGAAAATGGATAAAGTGGTATGAATCTGAAGACTTAAAACAAAAAAATGTAGACAGAACAAAAGCATACCAAGATAATTGTTCATAAATTTCACTGTTCCATCGCTGTTCTGATAATCTTTCATGGATTTCAATGATAAATCACCACTCTGAATCTGGTCTGATCTTTCCCCACTTATTGTGACTCGCCAGCGATCAAGCATAGTAACTGCTGCATGATCAATATGGTGCAGTACCATACTTAAACCCCCTTGTCTCTCTACTGCACCAAGGCCTCCTCCCCATGACAAAACCCTAGCTAAATCATTTCCTGTCCCAATAGGAAGTATGGCAACAGGTGGGGGAGATTCATAATTGTGCTTCTCGATAGCATCAAGCACCCAACCCACAGTACCATCACCACCACAAACAAGAACTCTGAAGTGTGGCACTTGGTCAAACAAGGCCAAACCCATCTCAGGTCCCTGTTTAGAGCTCAGCTCAAACACCTGCTTGTAACAATAAAACCAATAACAATGTTTACAGATCTTATATATAAAAGATCACTTTCATGCTCAAAACCTTTAAAACGGTTACTTTGCAAAATGCCTCACTCATTTTGGCACAAAACATTTACTAATATGCATATTCAACAACACACCCTAGAAAATGTCAAACTATCACCAAGTCAAATCTAGCAGCAAAAGAATATGTCAAAAACAGGAAAAGAGATGAGCAAATGCACAAGGCATTTTTAACCTATGTTTTGGACTCATCATAAAGATAATAAAGAATAAGCAGAGTAAAATTATTTACATAAGCTATATTAGAGCCAGGACATTGTAAGATGAGGTGTGCATCTGTAAAGCTGGTCTAACAAAAACCTGCGATAAATAATTGGCCCTAGTTTTGCTCCCATCATTATAGATTCCGCCAATACATTTTATCCCCAAACACAAATAAAATGGTTTGATATCATTTCCTTTATGCTATTTGTCTTATGTTAGCTGCAGATAATTACAAATACCACTATAATACTTTATATCGCCTGAGCAATAGTTCAATATGTTATGTCATTTTTATAAGCTAATGCAAAGTTTACAAAAGCTGACTTTTACAAAAAGGAAGGCAGACGGGCAGGCAGGCACACTTGCAAGTTTGCAACTCTCTTTTAACTACGGTGATATATGTACATATGCATGACTAGCAAGGTCAGGCATGTAAAGTTCACAGCATGTAAAGCGAGGTCTTTCCTTATAAAACTAGATCAGTCAATGAAAAACAATCTGGGTAGTGTGACCTACTAAGTCTCCTGAGCCATGTGGCCTGACAAATGACATCATTTCAAATTTTCAAGAGAATATCAGGAGAATATTGTGGAAATCAATTAGGAAAATGTGCCCTACTACATCTCCTACCCATCCTAAACCACTACTAAGAGGCCTATGCCCTAACACATGGCATCTTCTGCAAAGAAATAATCAGGAGAATATCATGCCACTTTATCATCCACAGTCATCACCCCCCTGAGCTAGTGAAGAAGCTGGTCATAAGGACATTCTAGATTCTCTTGTCAACATAGTTGCTGTAGATCTCTTAGGGACTCATCTAGTTGACTGTTAGGGGATCTACAAACTATTCATGGATCCAGGAATAATCAGAGCTTGCTGAAAATTTCTAAAACACTTTGCCTCCCAATGCCCTAATAAGGACTTATGCAATCACTCGAACATGAAATGTGTACACACAAAATTTTGATTATGCAGTTATAAAGCACAAAAATCACAGACAACAAGAAAAAACATGGTTTGGTTTTATCTTTCCACGCACTGTGCTCTCTTCAACAGTTTTCAGAAAACAAAATATATACATATATATATTTGTAAGTAAGAGATTTTATTTATATAATTGATCTGTTTACATTCTAATGCATTGTGCTCTCTTCACTGACCAAAAACTAACTTGACAGACTGACTTGAACAGACTTGCTACGTAGTATACCTTCGACAAAACTTGGTACTGACACGACTTCATTCTTAACCGATTACACAGTAAACCTCAAACCAACTACAAGGCCTATTCCTCTTTGACATTGATAATCATCCTAGACCAAACATTACATCAAAACAGGGACCTTGGGCATCTATACCCAGTACACAGAGCATCTACAACAGAATATATGGTAGACCAAGGTTGCACCCGTGGCGATTGCTACCTGCAGGAGTCTGCTAGTTCACCCCTGGCGATTGAATGTGATGTCCCCATTTTTGGATTTCCCTGTTATGCAGTTAGAGGTGGCTTTACGAGGAGTAAAATGAGGATAACAATGGGCTCGATCGATTTGGGGGAGTTATATGAAGCTTTTAGAGGACCGATTACCATTATTCATCATCAGGATCGTTTCCGCACAGTCCGTTCGGAGTTCCGTTGCATTTTGGCAATTTCCGTAAATTGGGAGAATTATTAAGAATAATTTAATTTGATTCACTAAAGGTGCCATCTCGATCATATTTATGGAGAGAACACCTTAGTGTAATAGCTCGTTGGAACCGAGATGAAGAATTTTAAATTTTGGGAAGATGAAAAGTGACTTCAAGTGCCCGAAAATGTTTAAAATGAAGTAAATCTCTTTTTGGGAAAAAAAAAGGCTTAATAAATTAATAAAGTGACAATGACTTTATAAAGTCACTTTATTTATTAATTGAGCGGAGAAATGGTAAAAGTGACCCAAAAAGGATAAGTCAAATTATAAAAAGGGCATGAGACCCCATTCTCTCATGCATGTTATTCTCATTCCGAAAATAGATTTTGGAGAGCTCTTGGAGCTTGAGTCTCTTGGGACGAAAACCCTAGGAGAAGAAGAATAGTTTCGGTGGTGAGACAAATCCACCCTAACTATTGTTTGAAGAGGAATCACTCAGATTTCTCATGGTGTTTCATTGAGAAGGAAGTAGAAGATTTATCATGCTGGTTTGAGGAGATTCATTGAAGATTTTGGCATACAAAAGGAGGGCACGCTGACTTGAGACTCTTGAGAAGACACAACACTCAAATCTATGTTAATTAAGTCGTGGTCTTGCTGGGGGAAATCTGTACCATTGCATAAATATTTGTGGTGCCAAGAGGGCACATCCCATAGTGCCAAAGGATAGCCAACACACTACTGTTTATTACTGCTATCTTGCTTGCAAGTGCGGCTGATATAGAGAGCTAGGTGCATTCTCTTCTTTCCATAGTTTGTTAAAGACAATATCAAGCCAAATCAAGCCATAAAGCAAAAGGGTACAGCTGAACAAGGGAGCCTGGGCATGTATACTTCACTTCAGCATCCTCTCAAAGGAATTTACTGCTGATATATTACTGCTGTATGTCATAACTGAGGTCTGTAACTTATTTACTGCCGGTACAACAATTCTGGGCTTGGTAGAAAGCTGCTACAGCCATCCCTTTCTTGTTATCTAGTGCTGTTTATTCCAGGTCAGCTAATTGGTTCATATTCTACGGCTGTACATGAGTTTTAGTGATTAATAAATATGTATGCAAGCTGGTTTGGGTTTCTTATTGTTAAATGTACTGGAAATTCTATTACTGCCAACTATTTGTCAAAACCCTTGAACCAACCAAACACCAAAAGACTATAACAACCCCAACAACATCACAACAGCAGTAAAGGGGAGTTGTGGGTTAACTGTTTCGCTGAAGTCTTAAAACAGGAAGAGCATTAAACTTGTTCATAACAACCTTAAACTCAATTTTATTTCAACATTAAGAAGAGGGACATTACAGTTGAGTATAGCATCCTAAGTGTTTGACGAAATTTCTAAGTCAAGATAACTAAGCAGTCAACAAACTTTTGGGCTCAAATCTTGCAAGGAACATTACAGTGGTATGTTTGTGGAATCTTGTAGCTGATTGAAGAGTTGAATGGATATACACAGTCATTTCAGGGTCACAAGAAAGAATCTGCTATCACTGTTGGACACTTTTGGAAAGACTAAATGCTGAAGCAAGTATTTGGGAGTTAGGTCTCTGTCAAACAGTCACTACTGCCTCAAATACACTGTTTGTGGGTCACCTACAGACAAATAAAATCAGAGGTACACATGCTGCTAGATTTCTTGTGTTAACACGGTCATTGCAGGTGATTAAAGGTTGTCATTGCAGGTCATTGTGGATATATGTGTATCAAAGGACACCTACAGGACTGATTAAAGGCTGTCATCTTATAAGTTCCTTATCTGCAATAAATTCAATTAAGTCAGATTTGTTATGCCAATGAATCTACAGACCAACCTTTATTTTATGATGAACTTTGTTAAGTCCTGATGTATATTGTTGAGGGTTATGATTATATATATATGAGTTCTGAAGCCTACACCCAGTATTATTGAAAAAGGCATTTAAACCAAAACTCAGAAAATAATAACAGCCCAAGTATTTCACGAAAGTAGTCACCCAAACATTCACTCACAGTCGGGATCAATGCTCAGGTTTGAGATGTAGAGATTATATACTGGTATTTGGACATGTGCCTGAAATGATTGACTTTTTCCTTAATTATAAACCACAACCAGATTGTAAAAAAACTGTCCTATCTTTAGCAAGGGTCATTACATTGAAAGAGGTGAGTCTCAAGAATGAAGCATTCTGAAGGATAACTAGGCATAATACAACACCTCTTTGACAAGATATGATCCAAAATGGATCTACATAGAAGCTATATTTCTTTATCCATAATCTGAAATGGGAAAATGGAATCTGGGACCCGTTGTCGCCCAACTGGCATGCGTGTGCTGAAGCCCAAAAGGTAAGCACACCAACTCGATGACAACTCTCGAGAGAGAGAAGCCAATGTCACCACACTCCTCTCTCCTCACTTCAGGTTGGCTCTTCTCCAACTCTAGGGGGCTTCCCTCGGGTAGGATCGCTAAGGCAGGTGGAACGAAGGGAAAGGTGAACTGAAGAGACTGCCTTAGAGAAACAATTGTAACAAAAAAAAGAAAAGGTATTTTGATTGAATGATGGGAAGGAAGGGACGATCAATCCTCAAGGGAAGACCACTGTCAATACCAGAAGGGAGAATGGAGTCAAAAGAGGACTCAATGGGGGCCTTGCGTTTCACACAAGTGAGATTAATCTAGTACGTTCCATAATCAAAGACAAGGAGAATGTAAGTATAACTGACTAATGTCTATTACTCCTAAGATCTTTAAAAACATAACGTCAACAAACAACTTGACAACTGCAAATGCTTGCCCAATGGACTAGATTGATAGCCTTCTATGTTAGATTTACTCTACAGCTTATAATATAACACGCAACCATGAAAGAGATGCCCAATATCTGTCCAAAAACCCAATATGATTTTTCAATTCAGCTCTAGGGAAAAATGCTCCCAACTTTTTTCCATCTATTACAAAGAAAGAGCCCTGCTATTTATCGGCCAAAAGGGCTCTCATAATAAAAGATAAAAAGTAATAAAATAATAGAAAAGGTGGATCCTAGATCCACTTTTTTCTGCATCAAAAGACAAAACTCCTACATCATCCAAAAAGAACTTGCCACTAAGCAAGCCCACGTAACCAAGGGTGCCTAAAAAAGGTCGAACTAAACTCCAACAATTGGCTGTTAACAAACTATGTGAGAAAAGGTCTGTAGGTAGATAGGCCCCTGCTAAAAAAAAAAAAATCCACGTGGCTACCAGAAACGACTGACTGTTAGAGATACAGCGTGAGGAAAGCTACCATGCCGATCAATTCATCAATCCAATTGGTTGCTCGTGATTGAATATTACCCTCCAATGTGTTCCCTTTGAAACTCCAAGCTTTGGCGTTGTTAAACTATTGATTCATTAACACCTGCGACAAATTCCCAAAAAACTACACCGGGAAAAAACTACATCCACCCCAGCTGCTTCAACACCCGTGTGAAAATATGGCAACTCTCCTAGACAACAAATTATCCGATGGATATTTCACGCCATCGGCTGCCAGCGATATGATCGTGGATAATGATACCACCTACCCGTGATCCGAAGCTCCACAAAATCGGATCCACTACTTTGGCTGCCAAATGACCAACCTCATGATCTCCAATCCAAATTAAAACTCTGTCATGTGCTTTGTTTTCGAGATTTGATGTGTATGTGCCCGTGGAGACCCCTTGGTATGCTGGCGGCAGAGGTTTCTCAATCACTGGGTTCATCACGATTTGCTGAAAAATGATACACATGATTCCACGACTCGGCTGCTAAGATGATAGACGCACCGACTGTGAACTGATGTGAAGAGCCTGATCCAGGCAACTGCCAGTCAAGGGCGTGGAACCTTGTTATGACCCGTTCCAGATCCTCCACGATTTCTGTGTGATCAGCGTCCTCGATGTTATGTGGCGAATGCTTGGAGATTATCGCATGTCTCAGTCTTGCTGACTCATTCAAAGCTGTCATCAATAAAATCAGCGTCGATTTCCACATTTTAAGTATGTAGTAGAGTGGACTCTCGGTCCAACTCGACATTGTCAGCTATGAAGAGCTCCATGACGCAGCTATCGGGCAGAACCCACGCGCCCAAGTCTGCCAACAATCTTGTGATAGCAGACTCTGTGAGACCATGGTAATAACGACCACCATACATTTGAACTCGGCGTCATCCACGGTGGGAATGCTCTCCTTTCATTCGGCAGATTGATAAGGATGGAAAAAATAATGCTGCTAACTCTCTGTCAGATGTTTTCTTTTCAGGTCCAGCATTTTCTGTCAATGTCTCATTTTGTTCATTGGACAACCCAACTTCTTGATTCTCGACAGCGTAGGAGCAATGTACAACAGTGCCATCCACATCGAATGCAAAGATGGTTGACGAACTGTATCAACACCTTCCTGGCAAGATTTAAAATTCTTCAACCCTCTGCTTTTTGTCAAAGAATCTTTCGTAGGCTTGCATAGCTCTGCCTTTATTAATGAGTCCCGTTGGAGATTGAACACCCCTGCTATTTCTCTTATTAAGTTCAACTTTGAATTGCATGTTGGAGTTCCAATTGACAGTTAATAATATGTTTGTTTACACCAGAACCGGGAAGTAGTTCCACTGAGGCAGATGCAAATTCAAGTCCATATCTCTGATCCTGGATATCAAAATGAGTATGGCTTCACCACACAGTCACGAGGAATAGTACTCTACTGTACAGATATACAAAAATAAACCACTGCTGGAAAATTGATACTTCAAATTGATCCTTTGCTGCTATCCATGCTGCCTTTTATAAATGTAATTATGTTGACTACTGTGTTGTGTTTTTGCAGGATGTGGAGGACTGTACTTCGCTGGAAAAAGAAGCAATAACCTGTGATCTTCCCTTGCTGCATAGTGGACACCCCTGTGAATATGGGGTGGTAACATCTAGATGTTACCACCTAATTGGTAACGTGTTTTGCAGAGTTTGTTTAAGGTCACATACAGTCACTGATATGTTTCAGGATACCCAGAATCAGACTTCAAAAGCGACCTTTATCACTTGCAAGATGCAATCCATTATTACACCCAGAGTTTTTGAAGGCAACATTCCACAAAGAAGATATTGTCGAATCAAAAGCAGTGGCAGGAAGAAAGGACCGGTGGCTAAATTGCTTGTGATTTTCCAGGTTTTAGTTCAGATCTGGCCAAATTTGACAAGGAAAGGTACACGAAATACACCAAAGACTTGTGCAAGGCTATTTAGTTTTTGCTCGAGACGTCATAAGAAGATATACAGAGCAGTTTTCACTTGTCGGAAGTGGTTCTCTCCTCTCCCGAAGCTCGAAAACTAAAATTTCGAGGATATTCAAGCCCAAATTTTAAATATTCAATCACATCTCCTCAGCTGTCAGAGAGCTCTTGTTTAAAGGGGTACAGTCCAATTGAAGAGAAAAGAGATATGAGGCTCAATGCGTGGTTAGTGAATTCTTTAAAATACCATGAAATGGACAGAGGGAATCTCAATGTCAAAACTCTTATGAATGCACTGGATATATTTCTTTTTCCTGGTCTGTTACAAAATCATAAAAATCATAATACCTCACAAGCAAGGATCCTGCGAATAGACAACACCTAGCAAGAATCACGGATGGTGAGCATATAGGTTCATTTTGCATGTGTCATGGAGCTTATCGTGAGCATTTGTTATCAGGTGGTGGACTTTCAGTTGTGTGCTATGACCTCAGGAAGTCACTACGGCTTGACATGGTAAAGAGCTTATTTATCTGGCGAAGTGACAGAGCTTGTGCATGCCTAGATATGGTTGCATTCCTCCAGTGAAGCTTGGACCCACCCTCATGCTTTCCATCATCAGTCGACTGTACCTGTTGGATCAGTCTTCTGGCAGTCAAGATAGATTGGTGTCAGATGCGGTAAATTTGATCTTTTGTCCTCGATGCAATGCCAACACTCGGCTTCAAGCAAAATACGGGACTGGCAGAGATCGAATCCTTGGTGGATCGGCACGGCCTCACTGTGGTGGCCCTTCACTCCGTCCCACGTTCATTAGAGGCCCTTTGACAGAGTTCCGATAAGCTCTTACTTTACAGATGAAATCGGAGTTATTTTTTTTAACCACCGCATTGTTCCATCATTCACCAGTCGGCTGTGGTTTAAAAGAGCCACGACTTGAGGAACCTGTCCACCTACAAACTTCACTCTCCACAGCCGAATACTGGAGGAAATTACTTGATTAATGGAACCTCCCCTTCCATAGTTAAATTGTTCCCTGTCATCTTTCCCACTGACAGCTGCATGGATACCGTATCAATTAGCGGCTGATTGCATGAAGAAAATCGCGTGGAAGTTCTTTTTTGATTACTGCTATCACGTGGAAATCGAGAGCAACGTATTTTCCACCGAGCCCGAGTCACCAATTCCTCATAAGCAGTCGAGTTCAAGATTGGAGTAAAGAAGAACCAGTTCGGTGTTTTGTTCTGTCTCTGGAATGGAAGATGCCAATTGCGCTAAACTCGAATTTGGGCTTCACGGGTGTTATCATTTAAACAAATAGCAAGCTCCTGTTGAAATTATAGAATTCGTGGCCCATTCCTTGACCATCAGCTGGGAGATATTACAAATCCGTGTCAAAGTTTCAGAATATACAAACCTGGCTGCCTGTCAACAGTCCACAAAAACAGCCAAGGCATGGAAACTGGTTGTTTACAAGACAAAATCTTATTTCTCTGTTGGCAGCCGAATGCCAAGTGAAGACCAACGTTTCAGCTAAACACAGAGTGATGTCACGCTGCTGCAATTTTTGGGGTATCTTCACACTTTTTTTGGGCAGACAGAGACGTGGAGTTTTGCAACATCGCACATGTTTGTTTAGATCCAGAGCCGTTGGCTTAGAGTTCTGTTGAAGGAGAATTGAATTCTCAGTGCTAGCTTCTTACCACCTACACAACAGATTGCCAGGAGTATCACACTGAATTGCAGCCATCAATATCCATGCATCTCTCAACAAATCTTGGCTTGTTTGCATGGAAATTTCGATATACTGAATTTTGTTAACAAACACCTTTTTGGTGGCGTGGCCAGATAGGAGTTAGGTTAGTTAAAGCTTTCTATTTTATTATCGTCTAGTTGAAGTGTGAGTCACATTTAAAATAAGTTTCGTCATGTTTAGGCGTTAGTGGAGGAAAAAGTGGATCTCAGTCACTTTTTCATTTTTTAATTATTTTTTCCTTTACTTTATTTTATGAAAGAGCCTTTTAGCCTATAAAGAAGCAAGAATTCTTCTTTGTAAAGATGGAAAAAAGTTGGGAGGATTTTTCCCTAGAGCTGAATTGAAAAATCATATTGGGTTTTTGGACACATATTGGGCATCTCTTTCATGGTTGCGTGTTTTATTATAGGCTGTAGAGTACATCTAACATAGAAGGCTATCAATCTAGTCCATTGGGCAAGCATTTGCAGTTGTCAAGTTGTTTGTTGCCGTTATGTTTTTAAAGATCTTAGGAGTAATGGACAGTAGTCAGTTATACTTACATTCTCCTTGTCTTTGATTATGGAATGTACTAGATCACTCTCACTTGTGTGAAACGCAAGGCCCCCTTGAATGCTCTTTTGACTCCATTCTCTCTTCTGGTACTAACACTGGCCTTCCCTTCAGGACTGATCCTCCCCCTTCCTTCCCATCACTTAATCAAAATACCTTTTCTTTTTTGTTACAATTGTTTCTCTAAGGCAACCTCTTTAGTTCACCTTGCCCTTCGTTGCACCTGCCTTAGCAATCCTACCTTAGGGAAGCCCCCCTAGAGTTGGAGAAGAGCCAACCTGAAGCGAGGAGAGAGGAGTGTGGTGACATTGGCTTCTCTCAAGAGAGTTGTCATCGAGCTGGTGTGCTTACCTTTTGGGCTTCAACACATGCATGCCAATTTTCGGCGACAACATTTTGGCCTCGTTACCGGGGACAAAGTCCAGTTCCCGAAATTTGAAGACTATGCTTCATTGACATTTGTGGGAGATTACATTGCAGATTCTTCTTCTCACATGGTGACTCCACGAAGGGATAGAGCCCTTGTCCTTTTGCAGACTTAAAGATCATAATGGGTGTAGAGGTGAGCACACTCATTGGAAGGCTTTCAAGCTCACCTTGGCGACTCCACAGTTTGGTATGAGGTATGACTATATACATTTTTCAGATTTAGTACCTCATTATTTTATGGATAATGATAAGGAAGAACCGCGTGATATTTGGCACAAAGTTTACAGCCCGTTGGATTTCTCAAAAATCCATGGATTTCCTAATCAATGCTACGACCATGGGAAGGTGCATGACATTCTTCCTGAATTCTATGGAAATGACGGTGTTTCAGCCACCCATCATATTGCCTCTCTCTGCAAACTGATGTCTGATTTTAATGTTCATCATGAGGATGATGTTATGATCGTTTTTGCTATAACTTTGGAAAGGGATGCAATGATCTGGTTTTATGGCCTTTTCGATGAATTCATAGATTCAGTGGCAAAGTTTTTCGAGAGGCTTCTCCTTCGGTGGCATGATGGAACAGTTGATGAGATTGGGCAGCTCGCTAAAGAATATGATGCCCTCATCCCTAGGGTCCATCCTAAGTTTAAAGAACAGACCATTGAAGATCCAATCGAGGAAGCACTACAAAGGCCTTTGGTTGAAGATATTACTAAAGAGCTTCCTAAGATTGCTGAAATAAAGAAAAATGAAGATATGGAGCTGCCTCAGATCTATGTTACAGAAAATATTCTTGAACCACTCCATGCGGAAGATTTGAACTTGCCTCAAGTTCATAATATGATTTTTGTAGATCAGCTTGAGCAGCATTATGATGAAGGTTTGTATTGGATCCCTGTCAATCAGTGGATAAAGGCTTCTTGTGCACATGCTTCCTGCCCAAAATTTGATAGTTTTTTCTATCTTAACAAACTGATGTTTCAATTCAGCCTTTTTCACGAGCAGATTGCAGGACAGATTTGTTTTATGGTCTGTGTCATTGTCTTTGTTCCTAACCAAGTACAAAGAAAAACAATTTGGCATAGTTAAGATGCAGGAATGGCTCCACTGGTTGTACCATTACACTTAGCATTTTCTTGGCATCTGATAGAGTAGGTAGGTAGGAAGAATAAAGCTCTTGCATGAGCATTTACATTATCAGTTATGTTTTGCTTATGCATTTCTTTCAAGTATGTAATAAAGCATGTGGTTGGAGGATGTGAATTAAGCCATTTTACCACATTGTTTTGTTTTTTAAAGTTGGTCTGCGAAACCAGAGAATCTAAGGTTCTCGTATACTCTCAAGGAGAGTATACGTCCCCATATGGAGCCAGATGTTACCACCCCATATTCACAGGGGTGTCCACTAGGAAGCAAGGGAGGATCACAAGTTACTGCTTCTTTTTCCAGTGAAGTACAGTCCTCCACATCCTGCAAAAACACAACACAGTAGTCAACATAATTACATTTATAAAAGTCGGCATGGACATCAACAAAGGATCAATTTTCCAGCAATGGTCTATTTTTGTATATTTGTACAGTAGAGTACTATTCCCCGTGACTGTGTGGTGAATCCATACTCATTTTGATATCCAGGATCAGAGATATGGACTTGAATTTGCATCTGCCTCAGTGGAACTACTTCCCGATTCTAGTGTAAACAAACAGATTATTAACTGTCAATTGGAACTCCAACATGCAATTCAAAGTTGAACTTAATAAGAGAATCGGGAAGTTGGGTTGTCCAACGAACAAAATGAGACATTGACAGAAAATGTTGGACCTGAAAAGAAAACATCTAACAGAGAGTTAGCAGCATTATTTTGTCCATCCTTATCAATCTGCCGAATGAAAGGAGAGCATTCCTATCGTGGATGATGCCGAGTACAATGGTGGACGACACCGAGTTCAAATGTATGGTGGTCGTTATTACCATGGTCTCACAGAGTCTGCTATCACAAGATTGTTAGCAAACTTGGGCGCGTGGCTTCTACTCGATAGCTGCGTCATGGAGCTCTTTGTAGCTGACAACGTCGAGTTGGCCTGAGAATCCACTCTACTGCATACTTAAAATGTGGAAATCGGCACTGATTTTATTGATGGCAGCTTTGAATGAGTCAGCAAGACTGAGACGGGCGATAATCTCCAAGCATTCGCCACATAACACCAAGGGTGCTGATCACATAGAAATCGTGGAGGATCTAGAACAAATCATAACAAGGTTCCACGCCCTTAACTAGCAGCCGCCTGAATCAGGCTCTTCACAGCAGTTCACAGTCGGCGCGTCTATCATCTTAGCAGCCGAGTCGTGGAAACATGTGTGTATCATTTTTCAGCAAATCGTGATGAACCCAGTGATTGAAAAACCTCTACCGCCAACATACCAAGGGGTCTCCACGGGCACATACACATCAAATCTCGAAAACAAAGCACATGACAGAGTTTTAATTTGGATCGGAGATCATGAGGTTGGTCATTTGGCAGCCAAAGTAGTGGATCCGATTTCGTGGAGCTTCGGATCACGGATAGGTGGTATCATTATCCACGATCATATTGCTGGCAGCCGATGGCGTGAAATATCCATCAAATAATTCGTTGTCTAGGAGAGTTGCCACATTTTCACATGGGTGTCGAAGCAGCTGGGGTGGATGTAGTTTTTCCCGGTGTAGTTTTTTGGGAATTGGTCGCAAGTGTTAATGAATCAACAGTTTAATAAAGCCAAAGCTTGGAGTTTCAAAGGGAACACGTTGGAGGGTAATATCCAATCACGAGCAACCAATTGGATTGATGAACTGATCGGCATGGTAGCTTATCTCACGTTGTATCTCTAACAGTCAGTCGTTTTTGGTAGCCACGTGGATTTTTTTTTTAGCAGGGGCCTATCTACCTACAGACCTTTCCTCACACCGTTCATTAGCAGCCAATTGTTGGAGTTGGTTCGACCTTTTTTAGGCACCCTTGGTTACGTGGGCTTGCTTAGTGGCAATTTCTTTTTGGATGATATAGGAGTTTTGTCTTTTGATGGAGAGAATAGTGGATCTAGGATCCACCTTTTCTATTATTTTATTATTATTTTATTGCTTTTTTTTTATTATGAGCCCCCTTTTGTCCTATAAAGAGCTGAATTGAAAAATCATATTGGGTTTTTGGACACAGATAGGGCATCTCTTTCATGGTTGCGTGTTTTATTATAAGTTGTAGAGTATATCTAACATAGAAGGCTATCAATCTAGTCCATTGGGCAAGCATTTGCAGTTGTCAAGTTGTTTGTTGACGTTATGTTTTTAAAGATCTTAGGAGTAATAGAAAGTAGTCAGTTGTACTTACATTCTCCTTGTCTTTGATTATGGAACGTACTAGATCAATCTCACTTGTGTGAAACGCAAGGCCCCCATTGAGTCCTCTTTTGACTCCATTCTCCCTTCTAGTACTGACATTGGTCTTCCCTTGAGGACTGATCATCCCTTCCTTCCCATCACTCAATCAAAAAAACCTTTTCTTTTTTTTGTTACAACTGTTTCTCTAAGGCAACCTCTTCAGTTCACCTTGCCCTTCGTCGCACCTGCCTTAGAGATCCTACCTTAGGGAAGCCCCCCTAGAGTTGGAGAAGAGCCAACCTAAAGCGAGGAGAGAGGAGTGTGATGACATTGGCTTCTCTCACGATAGTTGTCATCAAGCCGGTGTGCTTACCTTTTGGGCTTCAGCACACACATGCCAGTTTTGGGCGACAACAGGACCTACAAGGTGCACTTTCGATCAGAGATTCGGATCCTGATAACTGAACTAACAGACCAAAAGTGAAAATACTTCAGTTTGGGGTCTGTTACCATCCAGTTAGTACAGAATGATTAGCAGACAGAAGAAGACAAAAACCTAAGGAACCCTCAAATCTATGATCCAGATCGAGCACTCTTCCATTCCTTGTTTTGATTTTGTACATCTCTTTTCCCCATGGTCAAAAGATGATGATTGTAAAATGACATGACATCCTATTATATGTGTAAAAGGTCTAGCCCAAATGGGTCACCTATCTTAGTACTGCTCTAGTGTGTTGTTTACCTAGATGAACTTAGATCCTAGTGATCAAAATTTATCTAGGTTTTTTCACTCAATCCTCCAAAGTCATGAGTATGTACTAATACATCTACCCCAGGATGGTGTCTTATTACTTGCTCTTGATGTTATGCATTAGCGTGTCACCATGTTTTTTCTTGTCAAAAGTGTCTTTTTAAATGTGGTCAGGGGGGGTGTTAAATGTTGAAAAATTACCAAGGAAGTGTTTGTTCACCTTGTGATACCTTGGGGTGGACATGTACACTTAAAAGTTGTGGTCCCTAGTATTTTTAAAGTGAGAATGACTTGATGTTTATAAAGTGACTTTAAAAAGTGTGTATAGCCTTGAACCTTATAAAAGCATTTTTTGAGCTTATCCGATATATCGCATTCGTATCTGATTCCCTAGCTGACTTCTCTACTAGTGTGATTGCTCTTCCATCCGCTGGCGTGACTGCTCTTTCATCCGCTGGCGTGACTGCTCTTTCATCCACCAGCGTGACTGCTCTTCCATCAGCCCGTGTGACTATACATTGGCTCTTCCCACTATTGATTCTTGAGCAGCATCAGTGTTATCAGAAACGGTCCGATTTAGGCGAAACCAGTCGGTCCAACCGGTTTACAGGGTCTCTCGGTCCAATTTAGGGCCTGAACCCTTTGGACAGCCAAAATGAATTAGACCGCCCAAAAATCGGTATTGCTTATTCCCAAGTCTACCTTCATCAAGCAACTTTTCCAATGCCTTAATTAGAAAATCATAGAAAGAATCAAAGGAATGGTCCTTACCGTCTTATTTCTAGAAGCCCAACTAGCACAAAATGTTGAACAAAAAATATCTTAGGGTGTCTTTAGATTCATAAAGATCATTTCAATCAATTGACCATCTTTCTTTCAAAAATATTTTCCACCTTCACCCCTTTTTTATTGAAGCTCCTTCACACGAGCTAAATAATCTTCAATTCCATTAAAGGAGTGACAATTAAGAGAGATCAATTCCTTCTCACTTTGCATAACCCAACTTTCATCAATCTTGTCAAATAGAATGTTCACCTTCTTCAAGACTTGATTCAAATAGTCGATACCACTTGCAAGAACACAAATCTTCCTCAATATCTAGATTTTCATGACTCCAACAGCTTCCCCCTTCCCATTAAAATGAAGTTATCATGTTTCATCTATAGTGTCCAGACCACATTTTTTGTACACTACCAAAGCGCTTCACTCTCCAATAGTATTTCCATAGCTTGTGCCCATATGCCATAGTTATGGACATTCAAAACCACAAGTGCTTGCTTAGAATTCATAATCACTCTGCAAACCCCTAATACAATATGCAAGTCGAAACTTGAGTCAATCTACTAGAGAGATCTAACTCGATGGGAGTGCAAATTCAAGTGAAATCCTCGAAAGCAACATGTAGAAGACAAGATGGGTCTCAAACTAACAACTCTAATACCATGTTGAAGAATTAGGAATTTTTATAAGTGAAGAACAATGAATCCCAAGAATAGGATGTGAAGATAGACATCGTTACAACATTGAAGCACAAGTGAGTATAGCTCAATAAATTATGTCATTAGATCATGATAGCCCAACCCATAGGATGATATATGTACAACCCCAAGCATAACTAAATCCCATAAATAAGGAAAACATAGTCGACTTTGATCACCTTAGTGTTGAAATTTAACATGTGTATGATAATTATAAAATTTGCAGACTGTAATGGAGATAGTACTTGAGATTTTAACAGCAATAAAACATTTGCAACAGTAAAACAATCATCCACACAATAGAACACAAGAGTTTTCACGAGGAAACCTTTTAAGGTCAAAAACCCCAAAGCATTAATAATTCATCCTCTAAATGAGATGACTGAGTTTGTACATGAGCAAAGATAGTTACATCAATTTGTTCACAGAACTCTGAGATGAATGTAGATAAAAATCAATCAAGCTTTTATAACCTGTGTTCTTCCAATCTGAGGAATCCCTAGTAGGCTCATTGTTCACTGCTGCCATCGTGGACTGCCACGTGGACTGTAATTACCTTGTTGTTTCTGCGTGGAATGTTATCAGCCTGCTACTGCCTTCACTAGCTGCCATCGTGGACTGAGAATGGCATGCTGCCACAGAGATCTGTTGTCACCTGTTGCCACCTCGTTGTTGCTGCTACTGTGGGTTGTTGGCAGCCCTAGCTACCTTGTGGACTATTGGGTAGATAGAACATCCTTAACAAGGCTCAGGTGCTCAAAGCAGAGCACTAGCAAGGCTCGTGTATATATAGGACAGCCCTAACAGGCTCGGGTGCACTGTGGAGAGCCCCAATAGGGCAGCCGTGACTGTAGCAGCCTCTTACTGACGTTGTCGTGAAGGAAGAGGGCACAACACAAGAGCCCTAGTGACTGTCGATACTTGCCACGTTTAGGGAGAAGAAAGATAGCCACCGAGACTTCCCAAACCAAAAAAATGTTGCAATCTTCTTTATGAGCTTGAACTAGCAGAGATAAAATCTAGAATTGACTTTTGGAGCAACGATGACCTTGATGATGATGAAATGATTATAACTCTTCTTTATTTATATTCCATCAAACATAAGGTGTTTCCACATAATTAGGAGGTTGGCCTAAGGGCTTTTATTCTTTTTCATCTTTGACCATTGACATTTAATCTTTTGTTGTCCATTGGTCTTTTAGTCTTTGTCTTTGAGACACTTGGACCTTCATTTGATGGTCACTTGGACCAATACAAGTTGTGATAGGGCTTCTTGGTCCTTTAAGTGATTTTGTGACCACAAGTCATCTCAATGGTTCTTCAAGGTTCCCATGGTCCATTCATGCCCACTCAAATTGCATCTTCATAAATAAGGAGGATTATTAAATGCTTTATCTTGATCTCCTCATTGCCACCAAGATCAAGTGCTAGGTCTCCCCACCAGGGGTAGCTAATCCCTGAAAAGGTCTCATAGCCCATGGATCAAGGAGAGGAGTGCATCACTTTCCCAGACCCAATCTAGGGATTATGGTTATGACCTGGTAACTAAGCAGGTGCCTCAGCCCCAGGTTGCATCAGATGACTCAATGTCGATTACTTGGTAACTGACCAAGCGCCTCCATTCTCCGAGAGAATGGCCCTCAACCCCATGCTGAGGTCCCGGTCCTAGACTAGGTTAATTTCCTGGTAACTGACCAGGTGCCTCCATTCTCCCAGAGAATGGCCCTCGGCCCCAGGGTGAGATCCCAGTCCCAGAATGGGTTAATTTCTTGGTAACTTACTAGGTGCCTCCATTCTCCCAGAGAAGGGCCCTCAACCCTAGGCTGAGGTCCCAGTGCCAGACTGGGTTAATTTCTTGGTAACTGACCAAGTGCCTCCATTCTCCTAGAGAATGGCTCTCGATGTTGCTTAGGAAAAATCAACACTCTCTCTCAGCGAGAGAGGTATTCTCTATAATGCCAAGCTTGTCACGAAAGTACACAAACTTTGTTGATGTTAGAGGCCTGATCAAAATGACTACAATTTGTTCATCGGTACGGATGTATTGAAGCTTAAGGGTATTTCGCTGAACTAAGTCTTTGATGAAATGATACTTCATTTCGATGTGTTTTGATATGTCGTGAAACACAGGGTTCTCTGAAAGCTTTATGCAACTCTGATTATCACAATGAATAATAGTTGACTCAAGCTTTCCACCAAACAGGTCAGAGAGAAGTTTCCTAAGCCATACTGCTTCTTTGCATGCATCACTGGCAACAATATACTCAGCTTTAGTTGTGCTCTGAGCTATGGAACCTTGTTTCCGGCTAGACCAAGAGATCATTGTCGATCCCATACTGAAGCAGTATCCTGATCTACTGCACTACCATCCCAATCAGAGTTAGCATATCGAACTAACATTACTCCACTACTGGAGGTATACTTGAGCCCATAAGTAATAGTACCTTGCACATATCTGAGCACATGTTTAGCACAGCTACCTAGTGTATGTGCTTCGGTTCGGACATGAACTGACTCAATGCATTCCCTATGTAACAAATATCTGGTCTTGTATGCACTAGATACATCAAGGATCCAATGAGTTGTCGATACTGAGTAGGATCCACAGCCTTTGAACAAGCGGTTAAGTCTCGTAACTTCTTGAAGGTTGTTGTCATGGGTATGCTCATGGACGACTTGCAGTCCTGCAATCAAATCTCTGCAAGACATTGACTGCATACTTTCCTTGTGACAGGAAGATCTATTATGGATTTTGTCAGACCTCTAAGACAAGAAAATAGTGAATCAGACCCAGATCCTTCATTGAGTTATCAATTGTTCCTTTTTAGTAAGGAACAAGTCGTCCACATACAGAACTAGGATCAAGTGATGATTATGAACAACCTTAAAGTACAGCTTGGAGTCAACAGTACTCTTGGCGAACCCCGAGCTATGAAGATAGATATCAATTCTTGCATACCAAACTCTTGGGGCCTGTTTGAGCCCATACAAGGCTTTCTTCAGTTTACACACATGAGACTTCTCCCCATGAGTCACAAAGCCTTTTGGTTGTTAAATGTAGACTTCCTCTTCAATTTTGCCATTAAGGAAAGTTGTCTTTACATCCATTTGGTGGAGTTTCCATCCAAACACGGCAACGAGAGAGATGATTGTTCTGATGGTGGTATATATGGCGATAGGAGCAAAAGTTTCGTCATAATATATGCCGTTTTTTATAGAGAAGCCACGTGCTACAAACCTAGCTTTATATTTTTCAATGCTGCCATCAACGGCATGCTTGATTTTGTAAAGCCATTTAGACGTTACCACAGACTTCCCTGTTGGTCTAGGGACAACTTCCCACACATCATTTTTCATAATTGAATTATATTCTTCAATCATGGCATTATTCCATACCTGTAGATTTGATGCTTCTTTATATGTAGAAGGTTCTGCATCAATGATCTTGCTCATAAGACCTGAGTACTTATGGGGCTTTATGCTTTCTCTGAATGTTCCAGGAGGAGCTTTATGCTTCTCAGCTTCTTGCAATGTTTCTCGAAACCAAGCAGGTCTTCTCTTGGAGGAAGGAGCCTCAAGTAGTTCTTCAACTGATCTTTCTGATTCTAAGGGTGCATTCGAAATTTGAGGCTCATCTTCTTCTTCCTCCCTCTGAACTTCTAAATGAGGAGAATCTGGAATTTCGGAGGGAAATTCTTATGTATCTTTTGGAAGCTCTTTTGAGTGGCGGAACACAGCTTCCTCATGGAATATCACATCTCTACTGACTTCAATGTACCTTTGACCAAGAACATAGATGCAGTAAGCTTTCGAGCTTTCACTGTAACCAACAAATGTGCCTTTCTTTCTGAAGGGCTCTAGCTTAGATCTCTTTTCTTTTGGCACATGAATATATACAAGAGTGCCAAAAATCCTCATGTGATCAACTGCAGGTTTCTTGCCTATCAATACTTCTTCTTAAGTCTTTTCCCTCAAGATGGCATGAGGGCTTTTGTTTTGAATGTAAACAGCAGTAAAAGCAACCTCATCCCATGGAGATAAAGGAAGATCGAGATCACACAGCATAGCTTTGGCAGCTTCACATCTTGTTCTATTCTTCCTTTCTGCAACCCCATTCTGTTGAGGGTTGTATGGCATTGTTAGCTCCCTCTTGATTCCTGCTTCTCGGCAAAAATCATCACACTCATTAGATTCAAACTCACCTCCATTGTTTGACCTCAAGATATGGATGTGTCTTCCTGTCTAGTTTTCAATTAGAGCCTTGAACTCCTTGAACTTATCAAAAGTTTCACTTTTAACCTTTAGAAAGTAAATCCAGGATTTGCGAGAGTAATCATCTATGAACAATACATAGTACAAACAACCACCCAAAGAAGGTGAGGACATGGGTCCACATATGTCAGAATGAATCATGTCCAAGATCCCTTTAGATCTGCTGTTACTTCTGGAGAAGGAATTCTTAGTATTCTTGCCTAGAGCACAACCTTTGCAACACCACTATGTTCATGAGAAAACTCAGGCATACCTGTAACCATCTTCTAAAGAACAGGGAGAGTTGTGTAATGACAGTGTCCAAACCTTCGATTCCATAATTCACATGGGTTGATTGTATTGTGAACCAATGCTTGAGTGGAGTGTCTAAATGCTTTGTAAAGACCTCCCTCTCGAACTCCAATTAATTCGGTTGAACTTAACTTTTCATTCTTTGCCCATAGTAGAACCTTTCTGTCCATTAAGATAACTTTGTAGCATTTATCTTCTAGGCCAGCAACTGAGAGGAGATTCTTCTTCAAGCTAGGGACATATAGTATGTCTTCGATATGCAAAACAGTCCCCGAGTCAAGTTGAAACGATACAGAGCCAACTCCTTTGATTTTGTAGGTGGTATCATCTCTAAGTTCTACTTCATCAGCGAACTTCTTCTTCATGTAGCTTGTAAGAGCTTCACGGAATCCTGTCATATGTCTTGAAGCTCCACTACCCACTAACCAAGAGTTAGGACTGTCAATGATGGATCCTGAGAGAGCAGAGATCAAGTAGTATTCTCTTCTTGATTCTTCTTCTATAGAAGCTAAGTTACCGGAAACATCTAGGAAGGGGAGGGGAAACTTCGTTCCTCGTTTCGGAAACTTAAACAAAGGGGATACGGCTTGGAAACACCATTGAAACGTTTCCAAGCCGTATCCAAAAATTAGAAACGTTTCCATTCTGTTTCCAACCGTTTCCTTAAACGTTTCCAGAGTTTCCAGCCGTTTCCTTAAACGTTTCCAGCAGTTTCTTGGTTTTCTGAAACGTTTCAACTGCTACAGGGTAAGTTTTTGACTAGAAATATTGATTTTTTGACATGAAAATAAACAAATAAATAACCCCAAAGGCAAACTATAAAACCATAACCCTAAATTGAACCTCAAAAGATAGATATAAAGCCTCAAAGCTTATAAATCAAGAGCGAAACCTTAATCCTAAATTGGTGAAGGGTAATTTGACATCTTATGTCTCACTGATTGTGTTTCATTGTAATTTTCCAAAACTGATAGAGGCCTACCGTTGGTTCAAAAAATCATTGATCTATGGGCATTTTATTGTATCAAATGCTTGTCTACTATAGTGATAGTTTCACAGCCTAGTGTAGAAGTACAATGACTTTTTTTAATTTTTTTTTTTATTTTCAGTTTTTTTGCCAAGTCCTCACAACTTCGTTTTAAATAAACCCCAATGAATTGCATATGTGATAAATCAACTTGCATATCAAAATTGATACAATGGCAGCTTTAGCCATACAAAA
>LPNX010403481.1:435712-460064 GCA_001517045.1 Pseudotsuga menziesii
ATGGACTGTAATTACCTTGTTGTTGCCACGTGGACTATTAGCAGCCTGCTGCTGCATTCACTAGTTGCCACTGTCGACTGGGAATGGCCTAATACCACCTCGTTGATGCTGCCACCGAGGTCTATTGTCACCTGCTAGCACTGATGCCACCTCATTGTTGGCAACCCTAGCTACTACCCCGTGGACTGTTGGGTATGTAGAACAGCCCTAACAAGGCTCGGGTGCTCAAAGGGGAGCCCTAGTAGGGCTCGAGTATATATAGGACAGCCCTAACAAGCTTGGGTGCACTGTGGAGAGCCCCAATAGGGCAGTCGTGACTGTAGCAGCAACTTGTTGTTGTCGTGAAGCAAGAGGGCACAACATAGGAGCCCTAGTGACTACCAAGACTTGCAACGTTTAAGGAGAAGAAAGATAGACACTAGCAGATAGCCACTGAGACTTCCCAGACCAAAAAAATGTTGCAATCTTCTTCACGAGTTTGAACCAGCGGAGATAAATCACGAATTGACTTTTGGAGCAGTGTTGATCTTGATGATGATGAAATGATTATAACTCTTCTTTATTTATATTTCATCAAACATAAGGTGTTTCCACATAATTAGGAGGTTCGCCTAAGGGATTTTATTCTTTTTCATCTTCGACCATTGACTTTTAATCTTCTGTGGTCCATTGGTCTTTTAGTCTTTCTCTTTGAGACACTTGGACCTTCATTTGATGGTCACTTGGACCAATACAAGTTGTGCTAGGGTTTCTTGGTCCTTTAAGTGATTTTGTGACCACAACAAGTCATCTCAAGAGTTCTTCAAGGTCCCCATGGTACATTCATGCATATCTTCATAAATAAGGAGGATTATTAAATGCTTTATTTTGATCTCCTCGTTGCCACCAAGATCAAGTGCTAGGTCTCTCCTCCAGGGGTAGTTAATCCCTGAGAAGGTCTCATAGCCCATGGATCAAGAAGAGGAGTGCATCACTTGCCCAGACCCAGTCTAGGGCTTATGGTGATGACCTAGTAACTGACCAGGAGCCTCAGCCCCAGGCTGCATCAGATGACTCAATGTCGATTACTTGGTAATTGACCAAGCGCCTCCATTCTCCAAGAGAATGTCCCTCAACCCCAGGTTGAGGCCCCAATGCCAGATTGGGTTAATTTCCTGGTAACTGACCAGGTGCCTCCATTCTCCCAGAGAATGGCCCTCAACCCTAGGCTGAGGTCTCAGTCCCAGACTGGGTTAAATTCCTGGTAACTGACCAAGTGCCTCCATTCTCCCAGAGAATGGCCCTCAGCCCCAGGCTGAGTTCCCAGTCCCAAACTAGGTTAATTTCCTTGTAACTGACCAGGTGCCTCCATTCTCCGAGAGAATGGCTCTCGATGCTGCTTAGGAAAAATCAACACTTAGGCATGCCTAGGTCTCCTATTTTTCTACCCCAACCTATGCAGCAATGGACCTGATCAAGACAACTTTTGATCGATCTAGCCTCTTGTTCGACCTTCAACTATCAACCAAATATCTCTAGAAGATCTAGAGATGCGATGAGCCTATTGTTCCAACAGAGGATTGACCCCTTTTTGGAGCATCTTGATTCTCATGAGAAACTAGATGAACTAGAGGAGCCGAGGGAAGAGAACAAAGAACTAAAGCTTGAAAAAGGGGACCCTAGTAGCCAAACTTTTCTACACCTATTTAAAGTGGAAGTAAATGTTGAGATCAAGCCCTACGAGGGTGAGATAGATGTAGTTAAGTTGAACCAGTAATTGAAATAGTTAGAAGTCTATTTCAATGTGCATATTGTATGAGTGGAAGAAAATAGCTTTTGAGAAACATAAGTAAGAAGGTCATGTGCAGACTTCGTGGGTAAGTTGCACCGAGACCCTTAGGCTAGAGGGAGACCCACCAATAACTAAGTGGAATTTATTCAAAAACCTCCTCAAACCCCAATTTTATCTCATCGCGTTTTAAGAGGACCAATGGAACAAATGGAACTATTGCCAAGTAAGGCAAGGTCAAAGCATACAAGAGCACACTACAAGTTTCGGAAGCCAACCATTTGGTTGGGGATCTCTCAAAAGTACCCGAACATGGTCATCAAGTACCTAGGTGGCCATCACAACCATATAAGGAGGAAAGGCGTGTTGTTTAATCCCATGGCCATAGATGAGGTAGACAAGTGGTTCGAAGCAATCTAACTACCAAGGAGCTTCCAATAAGGGCAAAAAGAAAAAGGTGAAAGGGAAAAATAAGAAGATTGTCACCATTGCACATGTGTGTAAGGGCCATAACAACCACTATGACCATTGTAACATTAATGATCACGCTAAAGAGAAATGTTGGAAGCTACATCCAAAGCTAAATATAAAATATATGTTGGAAATGCATGCCACCCTAGAGGGAAGTGGGGCACAAGATACAATTATTGTCAGATTCTCCTTTACCAAACAAAGGTCTATAAAAAAACTCAATTTTAGAGTGGGATGAGGTGAAGAAGCATGTGTAACAATTGTTGGAGCAAGAAGTCATAAGACCAAGCATCTCACTATGTGGTTCCCCTATTAATTTAGTACCAAATAAGGATGGGACTTGGAGATTATGCATCGAAAATAAAGCTTTGAACAAGATCACTCTCAAGAATCGATACCCTTTACCCTGAATCAATGACTTGTTTGATCAATTATAGCGTATGTGACCAGACAGCCTTTAGGCCTGAAGTGTCCTATGTTTGACACACGGTGTCAAACACGTGTTTTGGACATGTCCTATTTCAGGACACGTCTAAAACATGTGTCCAACACCGTTGTCCCAACCTGTGAGAACCATGTCCTGAAAACAAGACACTTTTACCCCCATTCATTCACATTTTCCAGTGAGGGCTGAGCTCTAAGAAGGGTTTTTTTTGCAGATGAAGAGCATTAAAAGGATTTCCAAGGGATTGCAAGTGACTTGAGGTGGATTTTAGTGGGAGCATTGCAAGTTTTCAAGCAGGCAGCAAGAAGAATGTCTCAATCAGGAAGGGTAGTTGGTAAAGGGAAAAGGAAATGGAGGAATATCCCAGTTGGTGTCTCCCCTTCTCCTCCAAATCCAAGCTTGAGTTTATCTAATGCTTTATTGCTCCATCTGGTGCTAGTGGAGTTGTTGGTGACAATTGGTGTTGCATATAACCTTGTATTAGCAAGACAACAGGCCCAAGAGAAGAAATACCCCTTGTGGTTCCGCACGTAACAAGGAAATCAAGGCCTGGGGCATAGTTGGGTGGGGGAGGGAATGATTCTACAAGTCTATCATTGACATATGCATTGTAATTTGTGAATGTGTAATGTGTATTTATTTTAATTTCTATTGAATATTTGTAAATGTTCTAGTTTCTAAAAAAATAATGGATCTCTATGAAAATATAATATATAACATGTCCTCTGTATCTTAATTTTGAGGGTTGTCATGTTCATGTCAGATGCTCGTATTCTTGTGTCATTCGTGTCCCGTGTCCTCGTGTCATGTGACTTAGGTTATAGCATGAGAGGTACTCAAGGTGGATCTAAAATCAAGATATAAAGTCTGAATCAAGAAAGAAAACACTTGGCCTTAAAGACTAAGCAGTGTCTGTACAAATGGTTAGTAATGCCCTTCAAATTAACTAATGCACCAACTATTTTTATGTGTTCAATGAATGATGTGTTGTGTCCATTCATAGATTCATTTGTCGTATAATATTTAAATGGCACTTTGATATTTAGTTCTACTTGGGAGGAGAATGTGGTACATCTGAAGAAAGTATTGAAGAAACCTAGGAAAACCCTTGTGCTAGCAAACAATAAGTGTGAGCTTGCTAAGAAATCCCTAGTATACCAATAGCATGTGATTGGTGAAGGTGAGTTGAAGATTAATCTTACAAAGATAGAAACCATCCTTAAATGGTCCAATCCTACTAATGTCATGAAAGGTAGGATTTTTGTGGGAGTTGTCTAATATCTAAGAAAGTTCATAGCATCATTTTCAATTCTGGCAACTCCTTCAAGTTGTAATAACCAATGGTAAGAGTTTCCAGTGGGGTGAGAACAGTAGAAAGAATTTGAAGAATTGAAGCAAAAGATTAGTCAAGCCCCAACCCTAGCACTACATTACTCGCAAACACCATTTGAAGTCGAAATTGATGCAAATGGATATGTTATGGGTGCAATGTTCTTACAAGGGAGGAGGCCAGTCTCCTATCATTAGGAGTTATTGCATGTGTAGTATTTAATTAACCTACGTATGACAAGGAACTCTATGCCTTGGTGTAGACAGTGAAGAAGTGGAATCGCTATTGTTATGTAAGGAGACCATTAACCACACTAACCACCAACATCTACAATAATTGCAAACTCAAACTAAGCTCCAACAAGCAAGACATTTTAAATGGGTGGGATTTCTACAACGATTTCATCTGGTGATCAAGTAGTGAATCTAGTGATTAAGGATAAGAAGGAAACCATAGAAAATTTTGTTGATATGTTATCAAGACCACCAACACCAAAAATCAGAACGATGAAAACTACTATGCACACAGAGCCATTCACCCATGAAGCATACACAGAGGAGTATGCAAAATATGAGGACTTCAAGGGGGTGTATAAACAATTGCAAGGTCAATACGATGATAAACAAAGGGGTGAATAGAACTTTGCTTTATCTTTTGGGACAAAACAATCAAAAGCATCCAAGGACCTAGGATGAAAATTTGGTTTACATATAGCAGTCCTATAACAGGGTTTTGCCACACGTCCACTAGTACGTCCAGTTATGAAATATGTTTTGTTATTTTCTACCATCACCATTGGATCTTGTATATGGACATCCTGATGTAGGCATATTTCCCTCAATTAATGCATTTGAAGACAGAGTCCATAGACAAGATGAAGAAGATACACGTATAGGTTCAAGAGAAGATGTAGAAATCTTATGAATAGTGTAGGGAGGTCAAGCATGATCAGCACACAATTGAAAAGAACTTCAAAGTAGGAGACAGAGTTTGGTTGCACCTACATAAGGAATGATTATAAGGTCTAGGAAAGATATTCAGGGCCCTAAGATATGGCCCTTTTACGATATTGGAGAAGGTAGGAAACAATGCTTATAGACTCAATCTTCCACCCTATATGTGCATTTACCCAATAGTAAATGTGGAGAACCTAAAACTCTAGAATCCATCCATGCTTGATGAGAACGATGAAGATCAAGTCTTACCTTCCATAGAAGACTTGGCACTAACAACACAGCAAATTACTAGAGGGAATAACTTTGTAGAAGATGAAAACAGCCATAAGGAGTCAACAAGAACTTTGGCAAGGGAATTGAAGGGACAACTACCAGCCAAGGCCAAATGATACTCCAAGGTGAAGGTTGAGGAATTATTTCATCTCTTTCAAAATTAAAGCTTTTGGAGACCAAAAGCCTTCCAAGATGGGGAAGGATGATCCAAAATGGATCTACATAGTTTCTATAATGCTTTATTGATGCTCTAGAATGGAAATAAAATTTAGGACCTTTATGTTGCACTTTGGATCTGATCTTGGGACCATAATTGAAATTTCTTTGGTTTGGGGTCAAGGAAGTTGAAGTTTGGGGTCTCTGACCTCAAGCACAAATGTTCTCAAGGTCCTCAACGACATTATACACATTGATAGCTTTCCAACAATGGGTCATTTGCCTCAAATAGAGTATGTCCTGAAAGTTATGCCCCCGACAAGGTGACAGTCCAATTATTCCCCGCAAGTCAATGTGGCAACATTAACTTATCAATTCATCCATGTAGAGTTAGTAACATATAAAAATCCAAAAGAGACTTCTAAATGCATCGGAAGAATCCAAAACCCAAATCATAAGGGTCAAGAAAGGGTGTTAAAACCTAAATCACCTTGTTTGAATTCGTGTTCAAGTTCGACGACCTTGAAGTTCGTAAAAAAATTGGCAATGGAAATTTCCGTGATAAAAATTCAACATTAAATCCATGAGACTATAAAACTTGAAATAAATATATGTACTATTTTTTTTTTAAATTCAATATGCTCATGAGTTTTGGCTTTAAATAGAGATCGAACCTTTGTGTGTGTGTGTGTATTGCTTTTCCTTTCCTTTTCGTCATCGTTAAGGGGATGATTTACTTAAAAAGTGAAAGTCTATTCTTAAGAAAGCAAACAAAATAAAGATAGATCATTTCTCTCTCTCTCTCTCTCTCTCTCTCTCTCTCTCTCTCTCNGGAACATCCCCCTAATTTATGCATTCGAGAGGCCAATGGGCATGCGCAAGGCATGGGAACGGGACACAACACAAAGAGAGGGGGGGATAGTGAGCCGTGAATGAAACCATACTGAGTAGAGGCCCGAGAGGCAACCGTCGAGCAGTGAGCACCAGTCAACCAGTCGAGGCCCGAGAGGCAACCGTCGAGCAGTGAGCACCAGTCAACCAGTCGAGGGGTGAGCGTCAAGTAGTGAGCTCCAATCAACCAATCGAGGGGCGAGCATCAAGCAGATGAGCGTTTGGCGAAACAATAACAGCAGGCACGGCATTGGGCGAATCAACAATGGCAAGTGCGAGCAAGTCAAAATCCGCAGTTCCACTTATAAAATTCGGCGAACTTGAACTATAAAATTCAGCACTTCATGAAATTTGACAGATTTCGAATTTGAACCACTAAATTTGCCGAATCCGGTGACTTTGGCTAAAACCCTAGCCAAAAGGAGGGCAAGGGGTTCAGCACCTATTATTGTAATTTGATGCTCCACATCAAAGCACCCACCAAGTGTTGTAGAGAGATAGCAAATAGAGGGGAAAGAGTATTTTGCAGGGGACTATAGCAAACCATAGTGTCTCATAGCTCAACAACAAGCTTCGATCTCTACATTTGGCCTTGTATTCTCATTTGTTTAAAAGAATGGCATGATCCTTCATTTCTTGTTCGGATTTTCCACATTATGTTTCCCAAGGTAAATATTGTGTGCATGTTGTTCCATTGTTTGTCTTTGCTATTGTATTTCTACTTTTATGCAGCATCATCAGAACCTGCTGGTCTAGACCAAAACCCGCCTGCCCAAACCAATCTAGACCCTTCAACCCCTGAACCAGTCAGTGAACAATACCAGAGCACTGAACCAACTGATTCAAAACCGGTTCAGACCAATTTGGTCAGTTCATAGCCAACTCAGACTGGTAGAACCAATGACAGTTTCAAGGCAGTATGAAAAATAAGGAAAACTGGAAAAAGAAAAAGCCCTCCCCACTCTCTCCATCCCTAGGACCCAAACCCTAAAACAAGCAAGCTATACACATTTGTATCATATGGTTTGGATTTACATTGATGTGCATATATATTTCGCATATTTTCCTTGGAAAACAATATATTTTGCATATTCTATGTATTATTTAGTAGACCGGTTTACAGGGCAATTCTAGCCGCGTTCCGATTCCATACCAGTCTGACCCTCGGCCAGCTCAAGTTCTAATAGCTTTGTTTTTATGTCACAGTTATCAATAAAAATAAAAATAAAGAATAGTTGCGCAGTCGAGCATAACCTCAACTATAGGAGTAGTAGTTTGAGATCTGCTCTAGCAAGCCAACCATTGGAATATCCGAGACAATTTACAGGTCAAGATATCTTCTTATTGATCTAAGATTTAATTCTACACAACAATAAATCTACAAAATATATAGAGGATTTGAGAGAGAGAGAGATGATTTCATAGGCATGTTCACCAGATAATTTGCCATCCTAACTATATTTTGTCAACGCTGTTCCTATTCATCATTCTGAATCTAATCCACTATGGTTACAAAATTGTACAGAAATGTTATTAAATGAGAAGATTCGAATTTGTAACATATGAATGCACTAAAAGAGATTTTCCTACAAGCTTCCAAGAGTATGGAGAAAGATGATTAATAAGATTTCTTGCTTGTACTCCATAGATTTTCAACTTAACTGGCCTAAATTTCAGTTTCGAAGAATCACCAGCCTTTAACTCTCTCTGTATAACAGTAGTTGCCTGCTCTTCTAAAATTTGGATGAAAATATTCGTAGCTTTGACCATAGTGCATCAAAGCTAAAAAGCTGCTTTGAATCAAAATTTTGATTTTAGATTCAGAACAAATCAATGAAATACCATAACACAAGTTGTACCTTCAGAGAATTTAAAAACACCTTACAGAGTCTTTGGCCGACCTTCTACTTTTTTTAACCCAAAAGCATATGCATTGCACAAAAAGATTAATGACAAAATATTGTCGACTTGTGGGCATTTCTCAACTTTCAAAGGAAATAAGAAATTTCGCTAAAATAACCAACTTCAATTTTTTAAATGCTCAGGAGAAAAAATATGGAAGCTTCTCTCTAGTACGGGCTTACATAATCTGGAGACAACAAAAAAAGCCCGAGTAATATTCAAAAATGTACTTGGGTAAGCTGAGTAAATTGAGAATAGAAGCTTATCAAGGAAAGTGATATCTGTACGTGACAAAAAAACTTCCTAAAACGACTCTCAAGTTACCAATGTTAGCCTAAACACCATACGGCTGAACTTCCTAAAGGCTAAGCTCAGATTAATGGTATTATGAAATTTTCTACGAATCAAATGTATCAAAGGAAAAATTGAATGGAAATATTTGCGCAATCAGTCTGATGGTTAAAGATGGACAACCAAAATCCTGTAATCAATTTCTAAGTCCAAATAACAACCTACAAAACACTGTTCAGTTTTGGTTATATATCCATAACAATCAGAAATTCAACTATGTCATCACTTTATAAGTCTCCTTGCTAGACAAATTATAACATTCAAGAAATTGGAAACTTACCTGCATAGGATTTAGAAGAATATTTAAGCGCCTTCTGAGTGAAAACCCATGTTGAGCACCACTCTTTTTGTTGATGAAAACCAAAAGTGGCCTAGAATCAGGAGGCAAATTGACTAATTCATATTGCTGTTTCATCCCCTGCAAACCATTACTCTGGTTTTCTGATGCGCATTTTGTCTGGCCCTCTTTGATTCCTGCTCCTCTGCTATTGTCATCGTCCTGACATGGATCTCTTCCATTTCCACAGCCATAGCTTCTTTTTTCTGCTCCTGCAATTCCATTAAGTTCTTGGTGTGAATCTGTGGCACTGTCTCTACAAATGTCCAATATGCCATTGCTCATAGCATTCACTGCATTCTGAAGTGAAGAATCATTCCCTCGTTTACTCTTCCGCCGCCTTTTTCTGATCTCACCCTTAACAGAAGATGCAAATTCATTTGCTCCCTGTGTAATTGAACACAAAAGCCCACCAGTAACGGACTTATTACCCAGATCTTTTACACACAGTGGTGACAAAACAAGCCTTTTGTAAACACCCAAATCACAAACATCATCCAATTTTTCCAACATTTTTGTATGACATTCAATATGAACCAGACGTTGACACCACAGACAACGCCAGATAGGAGAAGCCCCCATATACGAAGCACTGCATGGTTCATCACAATAAGTACAGTAATAAGATGTTCCAGGAATGTCCTCTATTTCATTCCATATTTCAGTCCAATGATGCAGCAGCTGCTGAGAACCAACCTGTCCAACACATTTACAATCTCGGGATGCCTTCTTAGAACAGGACAGATGTGCGGACACCCCACAAACAATACAGGATTGAATCGAATAATTTGAAATCGCCACAGGACCAAGGGACTGTGATGGGAGAAACGACTTCAAACATACACAACAAGTGGAAGGCTGTCCACGGTAACCAGAATCTTGCTTCCACGAATGGTAAGCCTCCGGGGTTCTCAACTTTGGCTTTGACTTTCGCTCCGCTCTTTCTACAGCTTTCATTGACATCCAGTGAAGATAAATCTTTCTTTGCCATTGCAAGATAACATAGGCAATAGCTAAAACCCCCACAAACGCAGTGAGTAAACACGCCGGCGCAAATAAACCGGACTTGTAAAAACTTGATTGTGAGAACTCGGGGACACCGACAAACGCCTTGAAGCTTTCCATTCAAGCTTATTTCTGTTTGCAGTCTCAATGCCTGGATCTAGGCTGAAATCCAAGCAAAAGTACCCTATCATATGACGCTAGTCGTAGAGACATTAAATTAGACATACAGGCTGTAAAAACCTCGATGAAAGAGCTTTTTAGTGCCGGGAAATGTGCAAAGAATCCACAAAGGCTAACTGGGAATGTGCAAAGAATCAACAAAGGCTAATAGAGGCCTGAAGCCATGGATTCTGCAGGGTTAGTTGAAACTCGAGAAACGTCTATAATAGATATATATTAAGCCACTTGTGGCCAAGGTTCCGCTCCAGAAGTGCTTGACCGCTAGATTCATTGCAAATCAACCCGAAAACACGCTTACGCGCAAAATACACGGTCGGTACACTGCAAATACATAATGTCGGTTGGCGGTTCATACACGGAATCTATAAAAACTCGGCCGTCTGCTAGGAATAAATTCAAATTTTCTGCCATCCAAAATTGCGGTTGAAAATTTGCCGAATACACTATATTTTATGCCGACATTGTTCCCAAAGCCAGTCTGAATATTTCTGCAGGAAATGCCGAGAGTCGAGTAATTTAAATTTGAACCAAATATCCGAACAGAAATATTTAAAACATAGCAAATACCGTCTAATACTTCAATGTTTTGATTGAAGCCGTCGGAAACTGCAGAAATTGACAAAGAGTAAATGTTAACTACAGAATTTTTGCAGCAACTCTCCGAGATCCATAATTTTTAAGAAGACTTTAACTTTTAAACGTTGCACGAATCCACGAACACCTGCCTCAATTTCGCCATTCATACTTACAAAGCAAAGACGGTACACGCCGTATATGAGATACAAGATTCATGCTGAAACTTTCACGGACCTGAACGGGTTAAACAGTCTATAATGTTGACGTTTCCGACAAAATCGGTCAAGTCTCTCATATTCTTCATCTCTAAGTGGCACTGAATTGCAGCAGACCGGCAAGAAAACGGTAACTATTAAAATATAGGAAGTAGAGAAGAACAATTCCCTAATATCGTCGAATTTACTGCGTACCTTACCAGACTCCTACTCCCGGCCATAAATTCCTGCAAGAGAAGATTGTATGACAATTGGAACGATTATAGAACAAATTTTGGAAAATCTATGTTTAGATCGTAATCCTATGATAAAACATGCAGAGACATGGACATTTTTCTCTGTACCTTTAAACTTGAATCATTCAGTTTCAGTCTTCGTGCAGTGAAGACTTGGCGCCTGATCTAAAGCGATCGCCATGCAACTAAAAACGAGTACGCCGCTCAGGAAACCGTAAGTTTCTCCAGAGTAAAGTATAATATTCGTATTTTCCATCCAGAGATCGAATCTTGTGAGTTCAGCTTTTCCAGGACAACGGTGAAATGCCAGCCATTAGGTGTTTTGACTCCGCAAGAGTTGCAGGGCCCTCCTCAATTTCGAATTCGTGCTCAAATACGCTGCAGGGCCCTCCTCAATTTCGAATTCGTGCTCAACCCGTTCGTATTTCCATGTTTCACGCTATCCATCCATGCGAAATCAGCCGTCAATCTGGAAAGTGAATATGCCGAACGCGCCCTCCGTTCATCGCCCTCTCTATTTCTTTTTAATTTCAATTTGAAATTGCCACGTGGTGAAGTCATCATTGCGCCACTATTGCCACATGCCACGCTCAGTGTCGTCGTAAAATAAAATTTTAAACAGACAACTAGCAACGCCGCTTTGAGATTTGCTTTCAACAAAATGGACTTGTCACTTTATCAAAGGCAACACACTGTACACTTACCATTTAAAGTTCCTTCTCCCATCCCACCCCATGATAATTTTTTTTGTTTTTAAAATAGAAAAGAAAACTTGTAACGGGTTATTCAACCAAAAAATATCAAAGTTACATAAGACTATAGGTCTCTCTCACAAGTAGGACAAACCATCAAATTGATATTTTAATACTATCATCCATGCTATTCTCGCTAATGTTATGAATAATAGAGTAAAAAATTCAGATTTAGGATATTGGACAATGCATGTCATCATAAAGATAGAATGTCTAAAAAAACATAGAGATCGTCTACTTTATAATCATCAACATAATCTTCATAATGGATCAACCATCTATGTTTTAAATAGTTTGTTTTTTTAAGAAAGGTTGTTAGCCGTAGCATTATACTTTGGTTAGACATGAGTAAAAGTAATATAGAAAAAACAAGTTTTTAAATCTTGAACTTTTTTTATTTAATTATCTAAATGAAGCATATCTAACAATGAGTGATTTGCAGCCCAGTCTATGATGGACTTAGAATTACCAACAATCCGAATACTGAATATACCCCTTTTAGACCAAACCATAGGATTCCCTACAAAGCAAGAAGTTCATCTTTTGTTTTAGAACCTTCTCCAACACCCATCCACAATGAACATAATGATCTCTTTTAATTCTCATATAATACCAACACCACAAATGCCATCATTCTTAATAACATCAAAATATCCAATAGAGATCTGTTCATCAGAAAGAGACAAAGGATGAGGTAGAGTACCTCTGATATTCTTTTCTTTGTAAAAATCAAGCTAACTAGTAAGACTTAAGGCTTGCAATCCTAGAATATAAGCTTATTTCTTGTTTCAAGACCTCCCACATAGCAAATAAAGGAATTTATTTATACTTGACCTTCTTTGTGAACCAACTTACATACAATCATAAAACCCCCACAAGAACTTTGTTTTCCTTATGCCAACGCCTCAACATTAAAATTGTAAGAAGCTAGCTTACATCGAAACTGATAATGGGAATGCCAAAGGGAAAGGATATGTAATTGCCATTCTCATGGAATATAATCCATTGATTGAAGTTACATGTTGGACGAGTTGGCTTGATTCAACTTTTTGAACATTTGTGGAGAGTATAATAAAATTGGGATGAGTATGTAAATGAATTAAGGTGCATGCATTTTGGGAATATACAAGATAATGGTTTTGTGGGTTTCAAGACAGATGGTTTTGTCTTACCATAGCTTTGACTAATGTGTGATAGACCAAATTTGGTGATGCATTTGTATGGTCAAACAATGGGTCGCACTACTTGCTTTAGGTGATTCTTAATAACAACTTGGTCATGCTCGCCTAATGTGTTGAATAGGAAGCTCGCCTTGGGTTCAAAAGCATTGTTGGATGAGATGGGTGAGACGTGTTGTGCATGGTGCTAGTAGATCCCATGGAGTTGTTCTTTGTAGAGACAAAAGGTTAGATGACTTCTTAAAGCAACTTCCATGGAGTTGGCTTCAAATTGTTGGGTTGTTTGGGGAAATCCAAGGTTTAGCTTGCAAAAACATTTTGATTGAAATACATTGGGACCACCTAATCAGTGAGAGAGGAACCAAGCTAGCCATGTTTTGAGGAAGACATGTGGGATAACCATTTTGAGGAAACGTAAATGAATAGCCAAGTTTTGTATAAAAGAAGGTCTTGAGAGCTCAATTGGAACGTGGTTGATGATTGGATGAGTTTCGTTCATGCATTGGAAGGTTCATTCAAGGGTTTGACACATTCATGAAATGGATGAAAAAGTTCAAACTTAACACTACAATATGGGATGATAACATAACACAATTCACTTGTGAGACAGAGTGGGTCATTTGGCGAAAATGTTGGTGCAAGTTACAAGCTTGATGTTATAAATAGTTTTATGGCGGACTGTTTCCCTATTTGCAAGACTGTGGTAGTCGTATTTTGGCCCACTATTCCTTTTGTAAGTCATTGTTTGTTAATTGTTGTGAAACAAACCTTGGTTGTTCAACATTGTTATATTTTCAACAGAACCCGACATCATGGTTATTTATCATTGTTTTATGGACTTCGCTATTAAATGGTTCGATTGGATTTTTCTCTTGGAACATAATGTGTTTCCCACAAATGGTTGTATTCTTGGTTGTTGTTGGTTTATGTTTCATGATGTGTGTGTGCTTAAGCTAATAATGGTGAATGGATAACAAAACAAATAAATGGTTAAGTTTTAGGACTAATGGTATGACTAACTATGATCAAGGATATTTCACTAAGTGATTGTTGTTATGACTTGGTATAAATGGCATTATTGGTTAAGTGTTGTCGATTTACTGATGAGGCATAGTTTGGTGATTTGATTTGTCTTTGAGTTATTTGGACAAACTCGACCAGCTAGTGACACATAAATATGGGCAAGAAAAATGGAAAAATATTAAAGTGTTATCTAGGCCTATCAGAGGTGGTGTTAGAGTAGGATTTCATGCGAGTTTCGTTGAATTTTTCCATGTGAAATGTGGTCTAGGGGCGATTTATTTTCAACAATAAGGGAAGAAGGTGTGGGTTATGTAACAAATTAGTAATATAGCATAATATTTCAAAGTACAAACCATCTACGAGAAATATAGGCATGGAGTGCAACTCCAAAAGAGATAATATATATGAGTTACACAATAACCCTTTAAGAGTAGGAAAACCTCCTTCAAATACCCTAGTACATCCATACATCCAAACTGTATGTTCCTCTCAATAATGCCTACTTGACCTCTCTATATACATATTCACATGTTGCACATGTGTGCCTTTCATTCGACCACACACAATTACATATACACTTACCTCATTATATATACATTTAATGATATATATGCCCCCCTTAGGATCATATAATGTACATTTAAACCCATATATGCCCCCTTGGGTCATAACATAGTACCCTCCTTACAAAATATTTGTCCATAAAACATTGCAGATAAGGGTTTTACATGTGATGAAACTAAGTAATAGGATTTCCATTATGCTTGCTTTATTGCTGCCATTGATGATGATCTATCTATCCAAACTCAATTATTTTTAACCTTCGTCCTTGATGGTTGGTTTTTGCATAATTTTATTTCCTTTGAGTTCATGCGTGTTGTTGTAACTTCTATGTTTTGTTGTATTTTTTGTCTATGTTAATATCTTATCAAATAATAAATTTGTAATGCCTTGTTCCATGAATTTTGTTGACTACTCCATCTTCTTCCTCGATAGTGTTGATGGAGATCTTCTTGTCTTTCTTGGAAACTTTCTTGGTAACGAGGATGTTGATATGGTTTCACAATTGATGGTTTTCCTTCATCATGTACACCCATGTCATCTGTCTTCTTTTTAGAGATAATGACATCTTCTATTCTATGTACCTGTTCTTTGGTTACTTTATCTTTTGAGATAATACCATCATAGTTGGCATGTACATCCTCTTATTGGAGTTCAACTTCTTCGAGTATTTTCTAGTGACCTTCTTGAATCTTGTCTTCCTTCACCTTTTGAAGTATCAATGTGATGCCTTCAAGGAATTTATTACGTCCTTCTTCAATTATGGATGGCATTTGTAATTAAACATCATCATTATTTAAGGCTTCTTCAACCTTCTTAGAAAATTCTTCTTCAAGCATTTAGCAGTCTACTCTACAATTGTCAGGGTAACATCTCCATCCTCATTCTTTAATTTTGATGCTTGTAGAATTTTTTTCATATTCAAAGCATCATTAAGTAGGTCTTAATTATGCTTACACAACCTTCTAGTTTATTCTTTCAATTCTTCCCTTAACCCATCATTTTCCCACACTCCTTTTCTAATATTTATCGTTTTAAATTTTGAACCTCCTTCATCAACGCTTGATTAATGGATTGTATCCTGGTGAACTCGTAAATTTTATTTATAAGATCTTCTTTTATCTCTTCACTATCCTCTTGTGATTTGGAAGTTTTTTCTTTTGATTAATTTAGTTCAATTTGAATTTTATGCATCTTCTTCATGTTTGTATCATTTATACATCTCTCAACAAAGACTTGCTCAAACTCTTCCCACTTAGATCCTCTAGATCCCTATCTAGACTATACCACCAATCCCTAGGTTTACCTTCAAAATATATTTTTGCATACATGTGACTTAAAGCTTCTTTCTTTGCAATATTGAACCATTACATAGGATCAATTTCATCTTCATCTCCTCTAATATAGGTTTTGTTGATTTTTAATTGAGGTCCAACCAAAACCCTCGACTTCTAATCTCAATATTTTAATAATAGTGATCCAAACTTGTTATGATCCCAATCCCCATATATTCTAGCATCTTTCTTCTTTCTAACAGATTTTGTATCACCTCAATCACATATCTCAAATAAAAGAAATGCAAAGTTAAAGTTAACATAACTTTTGAAACCCTAATTTGGGTTAACGTGCAACAATCTCAACAGGTGGGGGAGATTGGGGATCTACTGTATAGGGCTTTGATGGAACGGGAGCAGCAGTGCACGGAATCCCAGGACTAGGTCTGTTTGGGGTGGGGGCTGTAACTCCCCCCAAGCAGCCATGGAGAAAGCAACCTCCCAGTGCCATTCTTCTGACAGGAGTGGAAGTGATAGTGGAGATCCAGACAATGAGAGAGATGGGTCGGGTTTGAGGAGAAGATCAGGTCAAGGAGGTTGTCTCTCGAAGGCCCAAAAGATCCCAGCAATCCAGATCCGATCAAAAATGTATCGAGGGAAAATTCAGATGTGGAAAGAAAAGGCCCTCATCGGGAAATTTGTGGGGGTTTGGCCGAGAGAAAGAGATCTGGTGCAATGGATCCAGGGCACCTGGAAACCTAAGGCCCACTATGATATCCAGGTGGGGGCAAAGGGGTCTTTTACCATAGTCTTTTTTAACCAGAAAGACAGAGACAGAGTCTTGGAGGGCGGGCCTTACTTATTTTTCTTGGCAGGGCTCTACCTGAGACCCTGGAAGGAGTGATTCAACTCGGAAACTGAGGATCTAACAGTTGCCCTGGTGTGGATCCAATTGATTGGCCACCCAGGAGAGTATTGGGATTTGGAAATATTGAGAGACATTGGGAACTCGATAGGGGAATTCGTGAAGGTAGCTGAGCAAACCAAGAACCAGAGGTATACGACTTATGCCCTCATCTGTGTCTACATGGACTTATCTAAGGATCTCCCAGAGGCAGTAAGCTTGAATCGGGAGGACAAGGAATGGATCCAACAAATTGACTATGAGCAACTGCCTTTTCGATGCAGGATCTGCCATGAATATGGCCATTTTGGGAGAAACTGCCCAAAAGGGGCCCTGGAGCGGCCAGTCTCAAGTCACGAAGGGGAATAGAAGTAGGCCAACGAAGGATTCACGTAGGCTAAGAGCAGGAGGTGAGGCAAGAACAATGAGGGGCCAAAACCCTGTAAGGAAACAACAAGAAAAACCCTAAACAACTCAAACCCATTTCAGATCTTGGAGGAAGAGGACTTAGGGAAAGAACAGGTGGGAGAAGATGTCCAAACTAGTTCTCAGAAAGTAGAGATGAGGATGCTCATGAATGGAATCAAAGTGAACAGCCAGACAAATATCATGGAAGAAGATGACGTGAAGGAAATGGAATTAGGAGAGCTAGACTTGGATGCGCTTGAAAAGGAATGCGAAAAGGCAGGTAAGGGTTACATCTCTCGAGAGCAGGTGGAACTTCTCCAGAAAGCCATCATCCAGTCCAAAGCTCATAAAGATTTGGGGATCAATGCAGAGCCTCAGAAGGGGAGCAAGAGGAAATATTTGGAGGAGGATCTGAAATGAGGCCGAAAGACGAACAAGCAGAGGATCGCAGCAATTAGGGTCAAGTTAATCGAATAAGGGCAGCCTTCTTTGAAGTAAGTAAAGTTACCCAATGAAGATAGTCTCCTAGAATATTAGGGGGTGTAACCACCTGAGAAAGATTAAAACCCTAGCTAGGAAGATTAAGCAAGAAAGACCAGATGTTCTATTTCTACAAGAAACTAAATGTAGTTTTGAATCCCTGAAGAAAGCTAGACAGAAGATTTGGAAAGGAAGCAGGGTCATGGCAACAAACGTGGAGGGTATGGTAGTGCTATGGCTCCCAAGTACTATTGACCTCTCTGAGTGGCGAGGCAATCATTTCTCACTGATGGCAGAATTCAAGTTTTTAGGATCAGAGATCACATGGACATTGGTTAATATATATGGACCCAGTGCTTTCCCTCGGAAACAGGCCTTCATCCATCATCTGAACTGGCTGAGTGCTTCGACCCATGAGGGGAACTGGATCATAGGATGGGATTTTAACTTGATCACCTCTCTTAGGGAAAATAAAGGGGGTTGGAGGGTAATGGACAAGTACCAAGAGGAATTCATGGAGCTGCTGGCCCACAGCCCCCTAGAGGATTTGGATACAGGGGATGGGTGGTTCACTTGGAATAATAGGCTGGGTGGGGAGAACCTTGTAGCCTCCTGGATCAATAGATTCCTAGTGTCAGAGAACATCATTCGAGGGTCTGGGGAAATTAGGGCAAGTGTCCTCCCAGAAGCGGGCTCTGATCATTGGCCAATCAGTCTCAACTGGGACTAGTTGAATGCCCTCCTAAGCAAACCCTTCCGCTTTGAGCAGTTTTGGATGGAACACAAGGAATTTAAGGATATGGCAAAGCAATGGTGGCAGGAGCTGGACACCCCTGGGGGGACAAGAATGTACAACTTCTAGCATAAAATCAAGGCTCTGAAAGCTAAGATACGCATGTGGAACAAAGAGGAATTTGGTAATATCTTTGAGGACAAAAAGAAACTCATCCAGGACATTGACCTCATCCATTAGAAAGGTATGGAATATGGATGGGACACGGAGATGAAAGAGAAGGAGAAATACCTACTCAACCAATTGGATGCAAGAGAAAGGCTGGAAGAAATATACTAGAGGCAGAAGTCCAGGGTCAAATGGCTTCAGGAAGGAGACTCAAAAACTCTAAATTATTCCATAACTCTATGGTCCACAATAGACTAGGCTCAAAGATCCATAGAATCAAAAGGACAGATGGGTCCCAAGTGGAGACTAGGGGAGAAATTGAGGAAGATCTAAGTAGCTACTTCAAAGGGATAATGGCTAAGGACAACAATGACAGGGATCAGGACATTGCTCAGATCACTGCGCTCATCCCGAGGACTGTAACCAAGGAGCACAATGAGATTCTCAGTAAACCCATATCCATGCAGGAGGTGGAGGAAGCAGTAAGCCAGATGGCCCAAGGGAAGGCCCTCGGTCCAGATATTTTCACAACCAACTTCTTCCACTTTTTCTAAGACATGATCAAGGATGAGGTCTGGGAAATTATTGAGGAATCAAGGAGCAAGCAAGGGGTGCTCAAAGCATTCAATGCAACCTTTCTATCCTTGATCCCAAAAGGGGAGGGTGTAGACTCACCACGTAAGTTCAGACCTATATCCCTTTGTAATGTGATTTATAAAATCATTTCCAAGATGATTGCGAACCGATTAAAACCTCTTCTTCCGGGTTTGATCAGTCCGGAACAATCCAACTTCTTCGAGGGCAAACAGATTCTTGATGGCATCATTGCAGTCCATGAAACAATCCACTCTCTAAAATGGACAAGAAGGCCTAGAATGCTCATTAAGATTGATATCGCCAAGGCCTATGATAAGCTCAACTGGAAATATATGGAGAAGATGTTGAGGGCATATGGTTTTAGCATGGAATGGGTGGAATGGGTCATGGCTCTAGTTACTACACCCTTCTACTCCATCCCGTTGAATGGGTCCCTGACCAAGCTCTTCAAGCCTTCCTGTGGGATCAGGCAGGGAGATCCACTCTCACCTTTTCTCTTTATCCTAATGGAGAAGAGTCTGAGTAAACTCACCCAAACCCAAGCGAGAGGAGGAGAAATCAGGGGTCTATCCCTCCATGAAGGTATGGAGAAACAAACTCAGCAGTAATTCATGGATGACACGATGCTTATGGGGCACCCTTCAATCCAATAATCCCGCGATTTCAAAAAGAGTTTAACGCTCTTTGCAAACGCATCTGGGTTGACAGTCAATGCTGAGAAATCACAGGTATTTTTCTTAAACACATCACCCATCATCCAACGAAATATTGTCAGGATTTTGGGTTTCACCAGGGGATCCTTCCCATCCAAGGATCTTGGAGTTCCTTTGGGGATGGGAGCCATCAACAACACATCATGGCAGGATCTAATGGATAGGATCAAGGGAGGACTCTCAAACTGGGTTCTTAGTCCCCTGAACTTGCCAAGCAGGCTGGTCTTGGTAAAATTAGTCCTCCAAGCCATGCGGTTTATCTTTTCTCTGTTTTCTCATCCCCAAAGTCCATCATCAAGGAGGTAAGGAGTATTCAAGAAAATTTCATGTGGGCAGGCCGAGAAGCTAAAGCCAAGTTCTCTCTGGTTAGTTGGGATAAAATCTGCTCCCCGAAGGAAAGAGGCAGTTTGGGTCTTTGCGACCCTGAAGCCATGGGTCAAATCCAAGGGGCAAAAATCTGGTGGAGGTGGTGTAACTATATGCAGGAGCCATGGGCTAAGCTCTGGCACATTAAGTACACTAGGGACTGGCCCAGGAACCACCTGATATGATTCAATGAGGAACCGTTGGGATCTCACATATGGACTAAGGCTCTGGCGGGACGCAAGATTATTCAGGAGCATAGCTTCTGGGAAATCAAGGTGAGGAATGATGATAACTTCTGGGACAACTCGTGGAACCAGCTCCCCAAACTTGGGAACGACCCTTGTTGGCTGTACATACGACCTAGAGGGATCGAGGAAGGCAAGATCAAAGTACACCACTACTGGGAAGAAGGAGCTTAGGGGGGTCATCGATGATGGATGATTTCGCACTAGGGAGATGAGCGGATCTCAGAGGATGACCTTCGATCCTTCAAGAATTAACTCCAGGAATGGTGCATTCTACACAAAGACGGGGAAGATACTCTTCGATGGGGTTACACCCAAAAAGGATCCTTTAGCATAAAAGAAGCCTACGATATTTGGATAAGGAGTCAGGATGGGGAGGATGAAATTTGGACAAATATTTAGGAAACCAATACCTGGCCAAAGATTTCCACCTTCTGTTGGCTAGAAGTCACGTGAAGAATCTTAACTGGGGAAAACCTGAGACGTAGAGGAATCCATGGTCCCTCATAGTGTTCCCTTTGCTTATGCCAAGAGGAGAGCATGAACCATTTGCTCGATACATGTTCCTTTACTGCAGCGCTATGGGATAGGGGTGCTCAGGCCTTTAGAAGGAGCAATCGATGCCGAGGGGACTCAGGCCAAACTATGAGGGACTGGAATCTGAAAGCATTTAAAAATCACATCTTACGAGATCTGTGGCAAGCCTTTTCGGGAACTGTCATGTGGGTGGTCTGGAAGGAGCGAAATGGGTGAATCTTCCAAGGAAAGCAGCAAACGCCTGAGGAGGTATGGAAGACTCTAGCAACAGACCTCTTGGAAACCATACACAGCATGCAATGGAATGAGGAAGATAAAAATTTTATAGGACCAGAAATGATAATTGCAGATGGTTGGGGGATGGAAAAAGGAACTATGGATGGACTGCGACGAAAAGTTAAAAGTTGTAGAGTCTCTAGCCCCAACTAATGGGCTCCCCCTCCACACCTAGTTTTCAAACTCAATTTTTACGGGGCGACGAAGGGTAATCCAAGAGCGGTAGGCTATGGTGGAGTTTGCAGAAATTCTGAAGGGGAAATTCTTCACATTTTTTATGGATCCATATAATTCGACACAAACAATTCTGCGTAACTCGAGGGTATGATACAGGGTCTCAGACTCATGCTCAGGGAAGGATAGCTCTCGACAATTTTTTAAGGGGACTTGAATATCCTCGTCCAGATGGCGAAGCATCTCGCTAATGGGAAGACAACAGAGAAGGTCTCATCTAGATGGTGAAGCAACTTGCTAACGGGAAGACAACAGAGAAGGTCTTGTCCAGCTGGCGCTTAGCCAGTAGGCTGGATACCCTACGTTGCTTGGTTATGGCATACCTGATAGTCTCCTTCCACCACATCAAACGGGAGGCGAATAAGGTAGAAAACATGCTGGAAAACAGCGGGGCAGGGGAGAATGGGGCCCACGAGATGAGACAGCTTGAGGACTTCGGAGCAGAATAGTGGGTGCCAAGGTGCAGACAACTGGCCATACAAGACATCGGTGCAATCAGATAGATGGCGGCTGACATGAGAGATTATCAAGGGGGAGATAGGAGGTGAAGGGAGCCTTCCACGGATTTGAACCCTCGCCATACATGACCATGCAAGTGACGTACATTTTAACCCAGGTCAATCACCTCGATATTAAACCTGGGTACGGAGCCCGGATTGGAAGGAGAGGTAGGACAATTTTTTTGCGAAATTGGGATTTGGATTTGATGATGGGAATGATGCCTAAGTTCGTGATGGGTACGGGAGAATGTGATCACTGGATTTGGGGGGGATTGCAGGTTTGTACAAAACCATTAAGCCAACCATCGCTCTCTTCTTTACTAATATCAATCAGGCTGTGTGGCTTTCCATCTGCTTCCTGTGGAATGAGTCTATTGGCCTCGTTTTGATTAGGTGTGGTGAGCGCTTGTGGGATTCTCATAGTGGTTTAGTGAAGAATTGGGAAGTGAAGTGCAAGATGGCTCCTCCCCGCTGTAGTCATGGGAAGACAAATGTGGGCGAAGCTTCGACTTTGAGCCATGACAGAGGAAAGGGGGTGGCCAGGAGGGGAAAGGTTACTGCTACCCAGGCTCAACTTCACTCCTAGGCAGCCATAGATTTTTTCAAATATCGCATTCTATTGATTGCCCGCAAAGCTACGAAGAGAATGGAAAAGGACCTATGGGAGTGAGCGAAAGCCACGCCAATTGAGGAAGTTCACCAGGAATTTGAAGATTGGGTCGTGGACCTGGGATCTACGGCTGGAAGGGCTTTGACCCATGATCATCTGATCATGCTATACTGGGTAATAATGAACCTAGTAACGCATGTCTTGCTTAACTTAGAGGCTAGAAAGGAAGAGGTAGCGACAAAAAAAACGGGGTGAGGAGCCTGCAAGGGCCTGGAAGGACCACAACGAGGATTGTCGACTGATGCATCGAAAGGTTGATCAAATTGCCTCACGCCTGGGAATTTCCCTCTACCATCCGGGGATGGAGCAACAGATTGGAGGGGGCCCTAGACGGAAGGTTGGTGGTTAGGGAGTGGAGAGAGTTGGCGACAGGTATCCTTAGGGTGCAAAGGATCCGGCACAGACCACTAGCTTCTCACGTTATAACCCTATTCCTTAACTCTGGAAATTGTCTCTGTTACACTTATGTTTTTTGTATGCATGATATTCTGTCAATTAGTAGCTGTGGATGGGTTTAATAGCCGAATTACTACTAGTTTTGATGCTCTTAATGTTGGGATTGAGCTCTGTATCTTTGGGGCTCTCCCTCTTTTAGGGATAGATGTTTTTTGGGGTTGAAGACTATAAAAGGTGTTTCAAGCTGGGGGTTTGGCTCTGATATTCCGTGGCCTATGTTTTGGGCATCTCTGTAATCTTTAATTTCGCAGTAATACAATCATCCTTTACTTACAAAAAAAACTTTTGAAACCCTAATTTTGAAATGTACTAATAGTTGACCTTTCTCATGTAACTCTAAAATTATAGCCCCTCTGAGTCTGGAATTTCAACCAATTGTAGCCTTATGTATCTTCTCTACAATTCCATGGGTTTGGCCAAATTTTGATAAGATGAGAGAAAGTTATGGTAATTTTCCCAAAACATGTTGATTTTAACCTTTGTAGGAGAGCGAACTTGTACAACCTACCACATGTCCAATTTTTTGAATCTAATTCATAAATTCTAACTTGAGATATTATGTTCTATCTTCTACCCAAATTATGCAACTAGTGGCATTCAATTCGGAATTCTCTAGAATTAGATCATATGCTTGTTTTACCAAGAATGAATCTTTGAGACTAGTTTCATGCTAGAAAAAAAACCTAACATCCACAGACAACTCCAAAATTCCAGTGAACTAGAACCTGAAAGTTTTACCACATGTACCTTGATATTTATTTTCAATGCCCTAATAAAAATTTTGTGTAAAACTTCCCAAAAAAAATTATAGCACAAATGCCAAGATGAATTATTTTGAAGGAGTCAAACCAAGAATTGTATGCTCCTTAAGATAACACATTTTACCAGAGTACAAGTCCTTAAGATAGTATCATTTACAAATTGTAGCTCCTTATGTTGTAAATCCTTAAGATAACATAATTTACTTGAGTACACACCATGTACAAAAAAAGAAAATGTGGAGCACAATTCTATAAGAGATGATATAAATGAGTTACACAATAGCCCTTCATCGATTGATCTTCTTGGAATACCATCAGTACTTTTTATTATTATTATTTACAAGCATATGATACATTATGATACTATTATGGTTACTCTGCTAAATTTTTCTGCAAACTATTGTCTACTCGGACAATATATATA
>LPNX010403481.1:460349-497815 GCA_001517045.1 Pseudotsuga menziesii
AAATTCACATTTATGTGAATATACATAATGTAATTTTGTTCTCGGTTGATGAAATAAAATTCTGCTTTTGTTTCAAGGAAAAAAAAATGAGTTACACAATAACTCCTTAAATAATAGAAGATCCTCCTCTAAATACCCTATTACATTCATACATCCAAATCACATGTTCCTCTAAAAAATGACTACATGACCTCTATATATACCTATTCACACATCAAGGAAAACTTTCGAGGAAAAGTTTAGCCCATGGGCTATTTTTCCATTTTTTTCCCAAAAAACGATTTGCCAATTTGCATGTTTTGAAGCCTTGTTTCACCCAATTTTGAAGGGGGTAAATTTTTTTTACTCTGAAAATTGTCAAATTATTATATAAACTAAATAAAATCCTTAGAAATTCAAACATTTTTAGAAAAATATTGCCAAATAATTTATAGATGGAATTTTAAGAATTGGTAAGATTCGCCAAGGTTTATACACTTTTAACTAAGTATGGATCCTTAAAAATTTCCCTGTCACACATTACACAAGTCGACTCTAAAGATATATAGATTTAACCTTATATATGCCCCTCTTGTGGTCATATCATATACATTTAACTTGATATATTTGTTGAATATTGTAACTTCAAAGGATATTCTAAATGTATTTTATTGATGTAACCCAAGGGAGATGTTATTATTCCTTCGACGGGGTGTTACTATTGTATTTAGTTATCATAGAATCATGAGGTAAAGCCTCCATTGTAAGTTGGGGCAATAATACCCTAATGAATATAATATAATATTGTATTGATTCTTCCTAAGTGAAGTCGGCCCACTTAGTTAAGCGGGGCCGACTTGTTAGGTTAAATGTCAAGTGATGAAAAGAGTATAAATAGAGGAGATGTGTTCCTCATTTGAACACACACTCACTTATGCACATCGTATAGGAGATATATATATATATATATATATATATATATATATATATATATATATATATATATATCTGCTGGAGGAGGAGCACTTATCTGGGGTCTTGTCTTTTAATTTTTATACATCTTATACAGAGGAAGTTTTGCTGGGTTTTCTTCCCCATGAGGGTTTCCCAGGATAAATCTTTGTGTTCTTTTGTGTGGCTGTGCTTGCTTATCTTTCAATGATATTTTGCTTATGGTTACATTGTTATGATGCTAAATGTTATAAGATTTGATATAACCATTAAAAACTTAACATGGTATCAGAGCCACCCTGAAAGAAGTCTTTATACAGTCGAAACAGTGCTACAACTACAACTATTGAAGATTAGGGTTTCATGGTTGAAAACCCTAAAATACTAAAAATAGTTATTTTGGTGCATTCGCTATATATTGATATTGGAGAAGTATCAGGAGCCAAAATTTTACAGGCTAAAGATAAATTCCTGATGTACCTTGTGTAAACATTTCAGCCTCAGATTCGTTATATTCTAGGAGATATGTTTCCTCCAAATCAGGGTTTCATCCTCTCCCAGGATTCAGCTTTAAACATGTGACCTAGGGAGAATTTCTATATATCGGGATACGAAGGTTCAAATGCAATTTTTCAAGATGTTCCAAATAGGGCACAGACTGTAATTTTTTTGGTAAAAGTTTCACACCCCGAAGCTGAAACAATGACACGTGGTAGTCCATACAAGTTCTCTATCCTGAACAGTCCTGAAATAAGCCACCTTGGGAAAACTCGCATAAGTTCCATTTGGTAAAACCAACTATGATCTAACCTATGGTGTGGGAAAGAGGACAGATGAGGCTATCTTAGTATGAAGTTTCAAACACAGAGGAGAAGTACTTTTGGAGATACCACAGAAACAATATCAGGCATTTTTGTAGAAGAAATTGAAGAAAACTAGGGCATCATATATTTTGCAGTTCTGATCACAGTTTTGGGAAAATGAGTATGTTTCTCAGCTCACCTTGAGGAGGCACATCTCTCTATCCAATCAGATCTGAAATATACCTAAGTTTAAAAATTAGGGTTTCTTTGTCAAACCCTAGGTCCACCGGAAGCAACATTCTAGAAAAGCTTTCAAGCAAGCATGAGATTGAAGCAATCTCACTGGTCAAAGAAGAAGCTGCAGATATAAAAGGAGATGAAGACAAAGCAACCAAAGATAAGTATTTGAATTGTATTTCCTTTATATACTGTGTATTATGCATGATAGAATGTTTGCATTAAATGACAGTATACTACTAATATGCATGTGATGGGTAAGTAGCCCATGGTGCTATACACATCTCCATTGATACTTATCTAGAATGAAACCTCTTTGCTGACATATTGGATTAGTGCAAAATATTAATGATGTCATGGTAGAGATGGAATGCATCTAGAAAGTTTCCATGAGATATGGATGAATGTTGTATTGGCTAAACAATTGCATGATGCATAAGAATTTGTCGTTATGCATATGTCCTATGAAATGGTTCTAACCATGCAACTGGTGCATTTGACTTGTAGGAAAGGTCGTGTATAACCACCTACAAGAAAAGGAGGATGAGACTTGTTTTGAAGAACAAGTGATGAAAATTCAAGATTCACTCCAATAAACATGAACATGAAGCTCCGATGGTTAGAGACACCGTGATGGAAGAAAGAGCTTCAGAGAGTGGTAAATCCACCTTGAGAGATGAAGACCACCTTGGGTACGAGACATAACTCAAGATGAAGAAAAGTATGGCGGGACTTCCAAACCAAAGTAAGAGGCCTCGAACAGACTCTAGTTGTGTGACACAGTTGGGTGACATCATTGATGCTAACCCTTCCAGCTATGGAAGAAGCTATGATCAAAGAGTAACAGTGGATCATGGGGAATGATGTCTACGATATGGTTCCGAGACCTGAAGGGAAGTTCATAGCGTCTTCCATATGGATCTACAAGAACAAGTATACAAATCAAGGTTCATGGTTTGTCTTAGAAAGAATGGACTATGGCATGGCATACTCTATTGATGAGAAACGCTTCTCTAGTAGAAGTATATATCGAGCAAAGAACCACTTGTATAGAATAGGTTTTGTACGTGCTCAGAAGGCACCCATAGAAAATCACATCCAGGAGCTTGAAATATCACGTAGAGTGATGAATATCTTAACTTTTGCTACAATGTTGAAGATGGAAACCTATAGAAGCTAACAAGCTCACATATGGGTGCAAAAGGAACTTTTTGACAAAGTTCAAGATAAAAAGGAACTTGGTATCTAGTAACCTGAGATGGATACATAGTAGCATAGGATGCTACCTGTCACTCCAATAGAGAATGCAGAGAGAGTATAATGCTCTTTTTCAGGGGGAGTGACTGCAGAATATATCTGAGTTCGACATGATACGACAGGATGGGAAGCTCCCTGTTGAACTAAGACTTTATTAAGAGTAAAGTGGGTTCTAACCTTCAAGGTTGAATGCGGAAGACTGGGATATGTTGATGACCTTACATAATGAACTCATGGTAGAAGCAATGATGGAAGAATACAAGAATGATGTTTGGGATATAGTACCCAAACCTGAAAGCAAGAGTGTGGTATCTTCCAAGCTGATTTGATGTTGATGGAAGTCTTGAAAAATACAAGATTTATGGCTAGAGGATTCTCTCAAGAGAGAGGGAATTGATTATGAAGAGACATTTTCTCTAGTAGCAAGGCACACTTCCATCAGAACCAGCATGACACTTGATTCCATGATGAAGTGGGATCTACACCAAATGGATGTAAGGAAAACCTTCCTTAATGGTGTGATTGAGGAAGAGGTTTACATCGAACAACCACAAGGATTTGAAGTCGAAAACAGAGCGACTCATGTATGCAAGTTGAAAAGGGCTATGTATGGACTGAAGAAAGGTCCTAGAGCCTGGTATGGAAGTGCCACAGATAGAAAGGGCACCTCAAGTGGATGTTATTGTCTAGGATCCACCATGATCTCATGGTTTAGTCCAGTGTTGCTCTCAGTATAGCTGAAGCAAAGTACATTACAACTTTCTCCGATATTTGGGAAGCCATATGGTTTCATAAAGATGATGTCAGGACTATTTGACATGGAGTTGGATACCACAGTGATTCTTTGTGACAGCCAGAGTTGCATAAATATGACAAAGAATCCTGTGGAATATGGTACCGAAGGGAGACATAAAACTACAGTATGTGAGTACCGATGAGCAAGTTGCTGATGTGGTGACCAAGCTTCAGTGACAAACTTGGTGTAGTTCGAAAAGAATTTCCTCGTAAGGAGGAACAATGACGATGATACTACATAATTTCCTTGCAAGGAGGAACATTGATGATGATACTACATACTTTCCTTGCAAGGAGGAACATTGATGTTGATATATATCTTTTCTCGAAAAGGAGAAACAGGTCAAAGATATGGACCCTTCTCAGAAAGGAGAAACAGGTCAAAGGTATGGACCCTTCTCAGAAAGGAGAAACAGGTCAAAGACATGGACCCTTCTCGAAAAGGAGAAACAAGTCAAAGATATGGACCCTTCTAAAAAAGGAGAAACAAGTTGAAGACATGGACCCTTCTCAGAAAGGAGAAATAGGTTGAAGATATGGACCTTTCTCGAAAAGGATAAATAGATCGAAGATATAGACTCTCTTCGAAAAAGGAAGAACAAGTCAAAGATATGGGCTCTCTTTGAAAAAGGAAGAACAAGTCAAAGATAATGACCTTCTTTGGAAAGGAAGAGCAAGTCGAAGATATGGACTATCCTCGGAAAGGAAGAACAAGTCGAAGATATGAACCCTCCTCGGACAAAGGGGGAGCAGGTTGATAATATGAATCCTCATGAGAAATGGGGAGTGATGATGAGGTTGGCATCGATGATGGGATGACAGTGATGCTCCAGCATGAAAGAGGACAAGTGCACCTGAAGATGCTGTCAAGGTCTGAAATTCACTTATGGATGATAGTATCCTCTCTTGAGGATGGTAGGTATAACACTCTGTTCATGAGAGTGGTCCTTACTAGGTAAGGATGGCCTTGCAAATATTACTATTGTATGGAGAGTACCCACATTCACTTGTGGACAATAGTATCCTCTCTTGAGGATGGTAGGTATAACACTCTGTTGATGAGAGTGGTCCTTACTAGCTAAGGATGGCCCTGCATATGTTACTCTCATGGAGAGTACCCACATTCAGTTGTGGATACCGTAGAATAACACTCGCTCAGGAGTGGTCCTAACCTTAGTGGTATGGATGCTCTATGATGAGTCCTCACGGACGACGGGACTGACATTTTGCATGCAATCGAGATCTTCTTTGTAGACGATACTCTTGTATGGAGATTATGCCTACATTCATATGTAGATTCCATAGAATAACAATTGCTTGGGAGTAGTCCTAATCTGTGTGGTATGGATTCTCTATGATGAGTCCTCATGGATGCCGTAGTAGAACACTCACTTGGGAGTGGTCCTAACCTGTGTGGTATGGATGTTCTACGAAGGGACGACAATGTGTATGTGGTTGAGATCTGCTCTGCAGACAATACTCTTGCTTGGAAGAGTATGCATACACGTAAGTGTAGATACTGTAGTATAACACTCACTTGGGAGTGGTCCTAACTTGTGTGGTATGGATGGTATACGAGGAGTCCTCATGGATGATGGGGCCGACACTGGGTGCGGTTGAGATCTACATTTAGTTGTAAACGATTCAACTGATCGATTTCATTGATCATGCTGATGGAGGATTACATCATCCTTGGACTTATGTCCTAAAGTGACTGGGATTGATCATCCCGAAAATAGATCATGTGTACTGCAGGTAGCGTGGAAGTGAAGGATCAAGTAGATCGAAGTAAAACAATGAAGGGTCAAGTAGATTGAAGTGCGGCTGCAAAGGATCAAGATTGATCGAAGTGTTGCTGCAAAGGATTGAAAGGATCGAAGTGCTGCTGCAAAAGGATCGAAAGTATCGAAGTGCTGCTATAAGGGATCGAGAAGATCAGAAGACTGCTACAAAAGATCAAAGTGTTGCTGCAAAGGATCAAGAAGATCGAAGTGTTGCTGCAAAGGATAGAGAAGATCGAAGTGTTGCTGCAAAGGATCGAGAAGATCGAAGTGCTACTACAAAGGATTGAGAAGATCAAAGTGCTGCTGGAAAGGATCAGAATATCGAAGTGCTGCTACGAAGGATCGAAGCGTTGTTGCAAAAGGATTAAGTGATCATGTGATGCATAAGATGAAGAGTAACTGTTCCAGTTACTGATTGTGAAAACTTCCTATGACGTATAGATGTATAGCCTCAATGATGTTGCATATATTATCTCTCTGGTCTCCTATAGTCTATGATGATGTTTTCAGTAGAATAACCTTCTCGTTAAGGGGGAGTGTTGAATATTCCAACTTTAAAGGATATTATAAATGTATTTTACTGATGTAACCCAAGGGAGATGTTATTATTCCTCCGTCAGGGTGTTACTATTGTATTTAGTTATCATAGAGTCATGAGGTAAAGCCTCCATTGTAAGTCGGGGCAATAGTACCTTGATGAATATAATATAATATTGTATTGAGTCTTCCTAAGTGAAGTCAACCCAATTAGTTAAGTGGGGCCGACTTGTTAGGTTAACTGTCAAGGGACGAAAATAGTATAAATAGAGGAGATGTGTTCCTCATTTGAACACATACTCACTTGTGCATAACGCATAGGGGAGAGAGATATATATATCTGTTGGAGGAGGCATACCTATCTAGGGTCTTGTATTTTACTTTTTATACACCTTATACAAAGGAAGTTTTGCTGGGTTTTCTTCCCCATGAGGGTTTCCTAGGACAAATCTTTGTGTTCTTTTGTGTGGCTGTGCTTGTCTATCTTTTAGTGATATTTTGCTTATGGTTATGTTGTTATGATGCCAAATGTTATAAGATATGATATAACCATTAAAAAATTAACAATATTCCCCCTCGGGGTCATATCATATACATTGAACCCCATATATATGCCCACCTTGGAATCATATCATATACATTTTACCCCATATATGCCCCCTTTGGTCATAACAATGTGGGCATTTGTGACCCCAGGTCAATTAGCAAAATAGTTGGGATCGATGATGTTGTGGATAAGGCCTTGATGAACAAGTTTTGTGGTTAGAAGTGGATATGAAGGGAATGACATGACGTATGGACACAACGTTGGAATTATTGTATAATATAAATAGTGGCAGGCTTATGTCATAGTGGTAATAATAGGCTAGTGTTGTTGAGTTAAATGGAGAAATTCACCATTCAATGATAATAAATTTATAGAAATTGCATGGCTAGCCTTTGGTGTTCTTGTAGAAGTGACTAGGATTGGATAGATTGTTGTTGACTTGTAGGAGGTGGTGTAGACATATTAGATGTGCTAAGACACATCGAATTGCAAGTTAAAATTGTGTGACAATAAGATGATCTAAGCATAAGAAAATATGATTAAGATGAGCCAATCCAAATAGAAAATGGAGTGTGGTGAGGTCATCTAGTTGGATGGATGAACATGGCTAGAGAGATAAAGCTAGTAGAAGTGACATAATTGAATGGTGATACTACTCAAGAACATTGAGATATACTAAGTTAAGACAAATAGAACAAATGGAAAGGAGATATTTGCATATGGTGGAGCATGACTAGGTTGGACAAATCAAGAGAAAGTGTGGATGTGGACATTTTTCACTAATGGAGTTGGTATAAGATGGTTGGATGAGTTGGATGGACACTTGTAACTCTCTAGTTCATTAGTTTGGGATGGAATGTTTGAATGGTTTGGATGATTCAATTATCTTTCATTGTTCCTTGAGGATATCACCAATAGAATGGAAAATTTTTGCACTATATGGACCAATGGATAACTCGATTTAGGGTTATACTGTGGAAGAATGCAAATGGAATAGGGCATGGTGATGAACTTGGAGGAACAAATAAAAAAAATTATTCAAAATTGTGTTGTATAGATGTGCCAATAGAAAGGCATGGTAATAAACACAGGTTTGTCTAACATAATAAACATACCTATTTTGTACGGAACATCAAAAATGTGCATCCTTATGGCTTAAACACTAGGATTGAACTAATCATACCCATTTTAGGCATGCCAATAATCAATGCATGGATCATGGATAATTCAATGAAACAGAGGGATGAGTAGGTTGAAGTTGGAATTGAATAATTTGACTTAATTGGTTGAGGTAAGGTTCTCATCAAATATTCCTAAATTATGGTGGCTTTGTGTACAAAAGATGGCCAAGCCAAGTGTAGGTAGAAAGTGGACACGATAGGTTATGATTGGAAAAAATTGGGATTGAATAGAGGGTTCAATCGGGTTTGCTGATGGTGGAGAATGAGTTAATGGGGGGGGAGAATGTAAGGTTCATTTTTGTAGAACATAATTGGCTTGTAAAAGTTGCAAGTTGGACAAGTTATCCTAATGATTCTAGTTGAATATGTGAACATTTATGGGTATGTTAAACATAACTTAGATGAGTGTGTAGATGAACCAATGTTCATGCTTTTTATAGGAATACCTTGAGACCACACAAGATGATTGTTTTGTGGAGCTAGGGATGAAGTCTTATCCTTACCATGATCTTAGCTCAAGTAAAATAGTCCCAATTTGGGAATGCGTGAAGCATTGTCAAACAATGGAATAGACAATATGCATTTGTCTATTATCGTAGGCAACTCAAGGGAACATGCTATTATCATAGGCAACTCAAAGGAACAACTTGGGCATTCTCACCTAACATATTAGCCAAAGAATCTTGCCTTGGGTATAAGAGCATTGCTGGACTAGACAAATGGGATGTGTTTTGGATGATGCCAATGGATTACTTTGAGCCGTGTTTTATGGAAGCATATGGCTAGATGACTACTCATAACACATTCTATAGAGTCGAATTCAAGTTGTTTGACCATTTGGGGCAAGTCAAGGTTTGTATTGGAGGAAATTGTTCACTTCGAATGATTTGGGACCACCCAATTGGTGAGAGAGGAATTGATTTATCCATGTTTTAAGGAAGACATGGGGGTTTCCCAATTTGAAGAAAAAGGGATGAGCAATAATTTTTGTTATAAACTGAGGACTCCATAGTTCATTTGGAATGCAAATGATGGCTAGACACATTTTTACCATGCATGGGAATATTTGTTCAAGGGTTGGATGAGTCATTCATGTGATAAGTGAATTTGAAATGGTTTTGAGTTAACATTGTTGGGTCAATGATGTTATTGCATCCCCATAAGAAACAAGTATAATAAGAAGAAATGTAGTGTTTGATGAGAAAGGGATTTACCAACAAGAATGAGTAAAATTTAAGTAGGCAAGAATGAAGTGGTTATTGTGAAGAATCTAGTTCTAAATCAACAAAAAAGGTTGAAGTCAAGAGGAGTCCTAAATGGCTAGTCAAGTAACATTTAGAGAGTGATATGTTGAATACAAAATTTGAGAGTCATAATCACATGTTTAGAAAGAAACATTCATTTTTATTTTATGACACAAGTAATCAAGATTGATGGACCACATAGTTATAAAGAAGCATCAAAGAACGATGAGTGAATGAAGCAATGGGAGAAAAAAAATGCCTTATAAGAAATGATATATAGATCTTGATCAAATTTTATGAAGAGAAATATGTAACTAGTGTTAATTGGGTATATAGAACTAAATATAAACAAATGGTAGAGATGATTAGCATAAAACTTGTTTAGTTGTAAAAGGATTTGCACATTAAGGAATTGATTTTACAAAAACTTTAATCTAATGGAAAAGACAAGCACCATCATGATGCTACTTGCATTCACGACATTGAGTAAGTGGACAATTTCTTGAATGGAGTAAAAACATATTTATTGGATTGTTATGTTGACGAGGAAATTAATGTAGGGCGACCTTAAGGATTTGGAGGCCTAGGAAAGAGAATTATGTTTACAAATTAAACAAGACCTTGTATGGAGTTAAACAAACTCTGAAATCATTGTATTCTAGGATTGCTAAATATTTGCAAGATCATTGATTAATTAAGTGTTAATATATACCCAATTTATTCATTCTTTAATAGTGAGGACAAACAAATTTGAATAGTTACTTTATATGTAGATGACTTTATTTATACATGGAATAGTCCTGAATTGGTTTAGAAGTTTAAGTCATATATGCTTTTATCAATTGAGATGAGAGATCTTGGTGAATAACAATATTTATTGGGATTGATGTATGCCAAAAATCTGATATTGTTTTATGTTGTAAGCCAAGTATATATGAGATATAAATAAAGAAGTTTAACATGATGAGTTGAAAACTAGTGACAACTCCATTAGAAATCAGGTTGAACTTATTATAAATAAATATTGACTCCAATCAAGTTAGTAGTAATGAAACCATAACTCAAATATATTTTGAGCTCTTCAACTTGCTGCTGAAATTCTTGCCTCGACCCTCAACTCGATACACCAAACACTATAAGGAAAAGGCCCTTTAGTGGAGGTTATAGCAGATGCTCCTCTCAAAAGAGCTCAAACATTTGTTTATAACAGATATCACTAGCGAAGGCGAGTGGCTAGAGGTTTTAGTGGGTTTTTTTTTCAATACGTTTTCACTATAAATGCACCAGTGCGTTTATAAACAACACGTATCAGGCCCGCTATAAATCATGTCACACTATGAGAAGAAACCATCAATGAAAAAATTATGTGAGAAGTGCAGAAATTTAATATAGCCAACACCGTGCGTTTTTTAATACAAAACACCCAGGTGTGGGTGGTTTCAATAAATGCATCGTATAATATTTTATAAAAAAAATATTTTATTAAGATACTCGTAAAATTTTGTTTAGAATCCTATTCACAGTGCATTTCCTAATACTGAACGCCCCAGTGTGTGCATTATAAACGAACACACCGTCTTATATTTTATTAAAAATAAAACAAATTTTAATTTTATTAAAAAATCTTGTTAAATTTTATTAAAAAATCTCAATAAATTCTATTTAACAGGGTTGGGTCACACTTTTCGAGGGAAAAGGAAAGACCCAAGTCACACCTATCGAGCAGACAGGAGCGATCTGATCGCACCTGTCGTGGAGATAGGAATGACCTAGGTTGCACTTGTTCAAGAGACGGGCGTGACCCAGGTAACACATGTCAAGTGTTTTTGGCGACTTGGGTCGCACAAAAAGGCCTGACAGATGCGAATTGACACAATGTTAAATTTTGTTGAACTGGGTCTAAAAAGGACTTTTTGGATGTGCAGGATGCCTCGAGTTGGATGGAGAGAGTGAGACATCGGGGACCTCATAGATGAGGTGAATGAGGATGGGGCAGTACAGGATACGCTCGCTCGGTGTTGGTTGTTGAAGTTATTCCATGTCCCCCTGATGCGTTCAACAAAGTCAATGTTGAACAAGTTGGTGATATTTTGGGACAGAGACTCATAGTGTTTTATCTTATAGGGTGAGTGACTGGAGATCACCCTCATGGATGTGTACTTTCTAACTGGCCTCCCACTGCTGGGGGTGATCGACGATATCTCACCGAAACTCCTAAGGGGGGTGCTGGTGGATGACTTGTGTGCCAGGAATTTATATGCCTTGGATTATGTGCATGCATCATACATATTGGTGTGTGACATCGAGAGTCTAAAGACTCGGGCAATGGTAGCGATGGTGCTGCAGATACTAGGATTGAAAGGTCTGCACATGATCTCGGGTAGCCAACTACTGATGGTCGAGAGTGTGCTGAGGGGAACCTACTATGGGTGGGCCCAAATGTATCTGATAGCGGTTTGGCATGGGATGAACCAAGATATCTTTGTGGATGGGGATTTCTGGTTCCCATCCTTTTTGTGCTCATTCTTCTTTGAGTGACTATAGACATTGCGACCGTATCTGATGATGTGAAACGGGGGACCTCGCAAGCTTCGCATGAGGTGATGGTGCAAGATGATGATCATAGAGGGAGGTGGCTTGATGGGTCGTTTCTTCACCCGTGATCTTTTTTCATAGTGGATACATATTCCTATCCTTATAGAAGACTTTCCATACGCGGGGATGGGCTAACGGGGAGATCCGAAGATGCCTCGACCTCTAGGATAGGTCTGGGGACTTGACAGTTCATATACATGACTCTTTGTGGTTTCATTCATACATAGTTTACTAGCATAGTGGTATCTAGATCATACATGTGATAGATACTGATGACATACTATGTGCATGTACAGATGTGGGATCCCACCCTCCAGCAGGGTACCAACAATGCAGGGGTAGGGTGGAGGGGTTAGATCCACCCGCTCATGGGAAAAGGAGGCGATGTAGTGGTACATTGGACTCACTGCGGTTGTTCATGGAGCGACTATTGGAGGGGGTCATTGATGATGGGTGGAAATACCTAGATGACAATCTGATCGCTGCATGCTACAGAGCTCCTCTAGAGTGGATCTCTTTGATGAGGAGGATCGCGGTTGCTGCCGAGTATGTTAGAGAGATGACACAGGGGGACGTGCCGATGGAGGAGGGGAGTTTAGATGAGGAGGAGGACACATAGTCAAAGGAGGATGCCTCAGAATAGCAATGTGTGATGCTGCCCCTAATGCATTTGAGCATTGGGATTTTTGTATGATATGTAAGATCATATAAGAAATCCAGTGGAGCTTCTCTTTTTGTACTGAGCATGATTATATGATATGAATGCATGTGGATGCATATTTTTGTATTTTTATGGGGTTTTATGAGTCTCTTGTTTATGATGATAGATATGCCTATATGATGATATGGCATATGTATGAATGACTATATGATGATGCATGATGCGGTTTAATTCCTATATGCAATGATTGATGTGCCACTCTTGAACGTCATTAGCCATTTGGTCTTGTACATTATTGAGACTTCTCATAACACGCATGAATGAAATTGATTAGAAATGTCTAACCAACTGTCTAGTGCATAGGAACTTTATAAAGAGGAAGGGATTGTGTACTCGGTAGCAGTTATTCAACTGGGTGACAAGCAGTTGGGAGTCTAGGAATACATTAAGGTGACGAATACCCAAGTGAAGGGTGGCGGTTAGGATACTAGTGACACCGTCATACTCAGCCTAGTTGTTGGTAGCAACACCAACACATTTTCTGTCGATATGGATTAACTCATGTGACGAGGAATAAATGACCCACGCAGCCGAGGCAATATTAGGAGACCATCTACTTGCACCATCAACGAAACCAACATAGGAGGTCAACGTAGGATCCATTTGGAGAAACCAAGGAAACAAACTGTGTGACTCGTGGTAAAAATGATGCAAAACAAGAAAGAAAAACTATGATAGAAGGGTACTCAGGTTGGTCGACTTAGGCATAGAATCTCTTGAGGTAGAGCCCATTGTGGGGATTCTTCAAGAGGTGACCTCCGGAGTCACCTAGGAGATATGCTCCCTTGTTGAGACATCGATGGATGACATATAGGCCATGGCACATGGATTTGAGGTTCCCTTTTCCAGTCTTATCATGGGCTTGGTCATAGACAAGGATAAGGTCCCACTCGCTAAAGGTGCATGGGTGGACGTGGGAGTCATAATGCGGTACTTCGACTGGGTCTTAGCTTCTTTGATAATTTGGAGAGTAGCGCGACGGTCATCATCGGTTTGTTCAAGTATAAATAGGAAGTTTTCCAATGGTGAAGTATCAGGTAGAAGATCGATTGGAAGGAGGAGTGATGGAATCTAGCATTCAATGGGAAGAACTGACTCCATACCGTGGGCTAAATGAAACGGGGTAAAACCGGTGGCAGTTTTAGTTGATTTTTGGTAGGCCCAGAGGGAAAAAAAGAGCAAGTGGTTCTAGTCGGTCTTGTGTTTGTCAACCATTCGTTGGAGCATGGTTTTGAGGATCTTGTTTACAACCTCAACTTGGCCATTTCCTTGAGGGTAATAAGAGGAAGATTACTGGTGTTTAATATTCAACATGGAGGAAAGCTCTATCCAAACAACGTCCTCGGAGTGAGAACCATGGTATGGGACTAGTTGGATGGGGACATCGAAACGAGCGATAACATGGTTGAAAAAGAAAAGTGTCACAATTTCAGCGTTGCAATTGAAGGGTGGCACGACTTCAACCCACTTGCTGAAGTAATAAACGACCACAATGATGTATTTACGGCCGCCAACCGAAGGAGGGTTATAGGTCATGAAGTCAATCGCCCATTTGCAAAAGGGGCCAACTATGACGACATGATGTAGCGGCGCATGAGGTGTCCTTGCCTTTGGGGAAAAGAGTTGGCAATTGTGGCATTGTTTAACTGCATGAATGCAATCGACAAATATGGTGTGCTAGAAATAACCGGTGCGGAGGATATTTTGAGCGATATCCAAATTGGAGAGGTGGCCACCATAGGCTCCACTATGAGAGTCATTCAGGACTTGTTCGGCTTCATCATGGGTGAGGCAATGACACAGTATGGTGTCTACACCGCAGTGGTACAAGACATCACCGATAAGGAGATATTGAGAGGCTTGGTGTCATACGCAATGAGGATCTTCGCGACTTAAATGGGGCTCGAATTTATGTAGTGGGGATTTCTCCCCTTCTATGTGCAAAAGCACCTACCCTAGATCAACCAGATCTAAGGGTAGAGTTCATGGTGTAAGGAATTTCTCAACCTCGACTTACAACACGCAATAACAATAAATTTATATTTTTATCTAGCTAGTGCAATAAAATAACAAAAATACATTTAAACTGGGCCACTGCAGCCGTTTGAGGAAATGGTCTGTAGGCCCCCACAATCCTGGTCTCTGTTTATCTCCAACAATGCGTTGTCACCGGGAAAGGGATTAAGGGTTACACGGAGAGAACTTGACGTGCAACGTGGGATAGTGTGGTAGAAAATTGGGAAAAAATGAAAAGTGTAAAGGAATGTTTGTGGGGATACCTTCACAATGTATTTATTAGATTCTTTGTTGCCCATGGTAATGACCCATGGTATTTTATTGTGCATGGTATTTGTCCATGGTTTTGACCCATTCTATTTTTAGCATTTTTGGTCCTTTTTGGAGAGAGTGGGGTTATGTTGCAATAGATGCTCAACTTCCCTGTATTTATGGGGGAAGGAATAATAATGTTTTGGACTAATTATGGTGGAATTTTGGTTGTGAAGGTCAAAATGGAGGAAATAATGGTGGGACTATGATGTATAATTATGGTTTGGACCATAGAGAGTTACGTGGACAATTTTTGGTGTTAACATAGAGGCCTTGTTAAATCTGCCCATGATATGAAAAGGAATTTTTACCCTCCACCAAATCCACATAGTTTATTTGTATGAAAGCAATATTCAAATGGCCTGGACTTTAGATTTCCAAAACAAGACTAAGCACATAGAAATTCAATGTTATTTGGTTTAAGAGTTGGTTAGCAACATTTGCTTGAGATAGTGCAATGTAGTATATACAAACAAGTAGAATATATATTCACCAAAGGCACTCCCAAAGGATATATGGTACAAATGAAAAGATGATATTGAAATATCCTCAACGAATCGTGATGGGGAGAAATGTTGGCTTAATGATGCACTTGGTTATATTATTGGTGTACATAGTCTAGTTAATTCGTATTGCTAGTGTGCCCATATTTCTAAGCTCTAATTAATGTTGATAATCATTCTTGTTGAGGAATTTGAAAAGTTGGTTGTTTCACAATGCCACTCTTCTTCGTGTGTAAATATATCTTCTCACAATGAATAAGATTGAGTCTCATGTGCATCATAGTAAATTATTATCATTGCCCCATTATTGACACATGCATTTCTAGTGTTGTAAACTTCAAACAGTGGGTTTTGGTATGATAATTTAGGGAATTTTATTTATAAGACAAATAGGGTAATTTGGTGCAAATGTTGGTGAAAGTTACAAGATCATTGTAGTGGACAATTTTATGGAAGATGTTTTCTACTAGAAACATTTAATCTACACTTCATTTTGTAATTTGGAGTATCTTAATGTTGTAAATGAACCTTGGTAGTTTGGCCTTAGTGCACTTTCAACATATCTCAACACCATGGTTATTTGTAATGTTTTATGGACTTGGATATTAAATAGCTCAAGTGAGATTTTCTCTCAAAAGGAAATAGTTTTCTCAATATAAATGGTTGTCTTGTTAGTTGATGTTGGTTTATGTTTCACTATATGGTATATGGATAACTTAATAATGGTCAATGACGTAAGCCCCATCACTGTGGTGATAAATAGGTACGCAATACACATGACCATGGGAGGTCACCCCTACCCCTATATTAATTGCATTTTTACATTAATTTCAATGCTACATAACTCAGAAGCACTGGTGCTTAACATCATTGTACGATCGCCTTGTCATCGGTGGTGTTGTGTTGTCATATTCATCCCTTCCTTTGATTCGTCGGTGGATTTAAAACATTTTCAAATTTTTCAAAACGGTATCATAGCTTCTTGTTTTTTTTCGAATGCCACAACCATGCCTTTTCAATGACCAAGACATTAGGTGAAGTGTTTGTTACCTCCTCATTTATATTTTTTAGCGAATTAGAATTTAAGATTTAGTTCGAGTATGCGATTTTTTTTAACTATATGCAGTCCTTTGTTGCCTCCTCATTTATATTTTTTAGCGAATTAAAATTTAAGATCTAGTTTTAGTATGCGATTTTTTTAACTATATGCAGTCCATCCAAGTCGTGTAGTGTGTTTAGGGTGTACGATTACCAGTGTCTCTTATGGAAACACAAGGCACACCATTAACAATGTGTTTATGTTAAAACAATGCAAAGTGTATTTGTCTAATGCACTTTATAATTTTTTGAAGAATCGATAATGGTGCTTCTAAGTAATAGAAGCACATCAATAAAACATAGAAATAAAGAGTAGACAAATATATATATATAATATGCACTATACATATTGATATTATAAATGCACCATTTAACTCCCTTTGTGTTTGGAACTCGGAGTTGTTAGTGTGCTTTGAGATGTATGTATGTACCATATTTTGTGTGTCCATAGATAGTAAGCACAATGTTAATTTTTAGAAATCAACAAAATTTCCAAACTAATCAGTGAAATTTGGAGTATATGAACCCTCCATATGTAGTGTGGACACTTATTGATGGTGCACCGGTATTCTCAATGCATATAAAAAATGGAGCATCAATAATATTACTAAAACTCCACAACATATTTATGATGTAGTATGTTTTGGCATCACATTGATTGCAGTGCGCTAGTTATTTTTAAGCACCACACATGGTATGTTTTGTTTCTAAAGGTGCACTAGTGTTCTTGATGCACATAAGAAACAAAATGCTTGTAATAGTAGAAAAGCCCATACTACATTAATGGTGAACATGTTTTTTTTATGTTACATTTGTTACTATGCGTTAGATATTTTTAATCATGGTTCATGGTGCACTATATTTTGAGAGGTGCATCGTTAGTGTTAGACATTTTTTTTGCAAAAAAAAATTAATTTCAATTTTTAATAAATAAAGATGGTCATTTAATTGACTTTTTTTATGTTGCTATGTCTCTCTTTCTCTCTCTCTCACACACAAGTGTATGTGCCTACTGAAATTTGTATGTGAATCAAAGATAATAGCGATGACATGAGAATCAACAACTAGTTGACTCATATAACTTTATATGGGAGTGGGAGGCTTAAGAGAGGTAGATGGATTTGTACCCTTACCCTGCTACAACACAAATTTGCCTCCTCTTGAGGAATATTGGCCACCTCAATTTTTAAGAGGGGGATAGATCCTTCAAGGGGAACACACTCTTATTGAAGCAATTGATCTAGGATCATGCTAGGTAGGAATTTAGGGTCAATCGCCATCTGTGGTATTGACCCATAGAGGAGGGAATACACTTCATTACTAGACCACGCCTTCTCAATGAGAAAGACATTAGGTGAATTGTTTGTTACCTCCTCATTTACATTTTTAGCGAATTAGAATTTAAAATTTAGTTTTAGTTTGCAAATTTTTTTAATTACGCATAGTCCATCCAAGTCGTGTAGTGTGTTTAGGGTGCATGGTTACTAATATCTCTTATGGAGACACAAGGCACACCATTAACAATGTGTTTATGTTAAAACAATGTGAAGTGTATTTGTCTAATGCACTTTATACTTTTTTTAAGAATCGATAATGGTGCTTCTAAGTAATAGAAACACATGACTAATACATAAAAATAAAGAGTAGATACACATTTATGCATTATATATATATATTAATCACTCACTATACATATTGATATTATAAATGCACCATTCAACGCCCTTTGTGTTTAGAACTCAGAGTTGTTAGTGTGTTTTGAGATGTATGTAAGCACCATCCTTAATGTGTCCATAGATAGCAAGCACATTGTTAATTTTTAGAAATCAACAAAATTTCCAAACTAATCAGTGCAATTTGGAGTATATGAACCCTCCATATGTAGTGTGTACGCTTATTGATGGTGCACTAGTATTCTCAATGCATATACAAAATGGAGCATCGATAATATTACTAAAACTCCATAACATATTTATGATGTAGTATGTTTTTGGCATCACACTCATTACAATGCGCTAGTTATTTTTAAGCACCACACATGGTATGTTATGTTTATAAAGTTGCACCAATGTTCTTGATGCACATAAGAAATGGAGTGCTTAGAATAGTACAAAAGCCCATACTACATTAATGGTGCAACATGTTTGTTTGTTTATTTATTATTATTATTATTATTATTATGTTGTATTGGTTACTACACATTAGATATTTTTAAGCATGGTTCATGGTGCATTATATTTTGAGAGGTGCATCATTAACATTTTTTTTCAAAAAAATTAATTTCAATTTTTAATAAATAAAGATGGTCATTTAGTTGAATTTATTTATGTTGCACACACACACACACACACACATAAGTGTATGTGCCTACTGAAAGTTGTATGTGAATCAAAGACAATAGCGATGGCATTAGAATCAACAACTAGTTGACTCATATAACTTTATATGGGACTGGGAGGATTAATAGAGGGAGAAGAATTTGTACCCTTGCCCTGTTACAACACAAATTTGTCTCCTCTTGAGGAATATTGGACACCTCAAGTTTTAATAGGGGATAGATCCTTCAAGGGGAACAAACTCTTCTTGAAGCAATTGATCTATCACTAGGATCATGCTAGGTAGGCATTTAGGGTCAACCACAATATATGGTATTGACCCATAGAGGAGGGAATACACTTCATTACTGGACTACTATGTAGAGGGGAATATTTTTCTCACTTCCTCACTTTCTCACCTGGCGTTGCGAGAGAGGGTCAAATCACATGCATTCAAAGATATGCTAGTGCACTAAGTCTAGTGCCTTCTATATTTCTAGTGGTCAGTTAGATGTACATGAATTCAATACAAAGTAGGTTAAGTATCTCTTTCTTATGATCATGATATTGGCACACTACACCTTTAATAGGAAACACATCAGTTTCCCTATAGTGTACTATGTAGATTCTTTACTGTAGAGACGAAGATGTATTAGATGGTTTCACCTTTATTTGCGACACTTTCATTTCACTCTAGATCGTTGACATTTTGTGTTTGATGGGAGAACTAGTTTCCTATTTGGTTCAAAGTTATTCTATTTATTTTTGGATAGTTTTTTGGCCATTGAACCATCTTTCAACTGTCTCCCTCCTAGGTTAAGGATTCATGTGCATATGCACATGTTGGGGCAAATGTTGCCCTATTTGGCTAGTCCGAGTTTCCATTTAGGATCAATCCAAAGGCACTAGATATGCTTGCTAATGAGGATTACCGTACCCTAAATATTGTGCAATATCCATACGTAGGGACAGATTCATTAGAGGAAATTTAGGGTCTAAAATGGCCCTTATAAGAAAATGTGCCAACTATAAATTTTGTGAGTTGGAATTTAGGAACCAATAGAATTTCAATAAAATGAGTCAACCATAATGGTTGAATTGACATATTTGCCATAAAAGAAAACTACTTTTTTTGTTCATATTTTTGACATATCTCTCTGTGTTTTTACTCAAATTTTGTGCGGGAGAGCTAATTGGATGCATAATTTAATTCTAAATCCAATGAGTACCCACACTGCATATTTTTTACAGACCCCTCTACCCCAAAAATAAGAAATACCTGAAAAAACGTGATGGTGACATCATCATCATGTTTTTCAGGTATTTCTTATTTTTGGGGTAGCGGGGTTAGTCAAAAGTATGCAGTGTGGGTACTCGTTGGATGCAGAATTAAATTTTGCATCCAACGAGCTCTCCCGATCAGAATTTGAGTAAAACCACAGGGAGATATGTTAAAAATACGAACAAAAAAAATAGTTTTTTCATTCTTCCTCAAATTTTAATAACTATTATTCTAATATTTTATTATTTTAACTATTATTTTATTATTTTCTTTAAGAGGCCCATTTTAGACCTCAAATTTCCTTTAACGAGTGAGGATGTGCATACATCTTATTGTGTCGAGAGGCGCTCTACAGCCCAGTATGGGGGAGATCTTGTAACGTGATGTAACGTTACTAACATGTCGGCAAAAAATAATAGTGATAGTGAATATTATGGGAGAGATCTTGTAAAGTGATGTGACGTTTGTAACATGTCGGAAAAAAATAATAGTGATAGTGAATATTATGGGAGAGATCTTGTAAAGTGATGTGACGTTTGTAACATGTCGGCAAAAAATAATAGTGATAGTGAATATTATGGGAGAGATTTTGTAACACAAAATAAAAAATAATATCACTTTCATAACTTTATTTTTATTAATAAAAACTAAATTTTCTAATAGGCCAAAATAAATGTTGGCCATAAAAACAATCTAATATGGGGGAGATGTTGTAATCTTCCTACCTAACAAAACAATAAAAAAGTAAAAATTTAATTATCTGTAAAAAAAAAATGTGGGTCAAGAAAAAAACACAAAATTGAATTATCTGCAAAAAAATGTTGGCCTTGCACATGGTTTTAAAACCATGTGCAAGGCATTCTAAACAACCCATGGTTTTATTGTACATGGTTTAGGAGGCTTTACACATGGTTTTAAAACCATGTGCAAGGCCTCCTAAACAACCCATGGTTTTATTGTACATGGTTTAGGAGGGCCTTTCAAATGGTTTTAAGACCATGTGCAAAGCCTCCTAAACAACCCATGATTGTAGGAGGGCCTTGCATATGGTTTTAAAACCATGTGTGGAGAAATGATGCAATGTTCGTTCCTAACAAAATAAAAAATATTATATGTCGGCCATAAATAATATTAAATATTAATAATAATAAAATTATATGTAGACCTTAAATAAAAAGATGTGTTTTTTGGTTTGAATCAAATCAATGGATACCTAAGAAGAGGTTTGCACCTCGAGAGATTTGATCCATCTCGGCGCTTGATAGAGCCTAGGATTTGGATCTACGCTGGTTTACCTCATACATGCCACTGGATGTCAAAGATAATATTAGTGTTATGTTTTGATTAATCTAGCTGCATTTTTATGTCTATTTTATGTACATGTAATTTATTTTTGTTATATATTATTTTTCATATATTGGCACATACCTTGGGGAGTTTCCTCCCAATATGAGAAGGATATTGCAGAGGTTGATGAGTTATCTCAGATGCATAGACCGAACCTATGATGTGGTCCAGATCATATATTCCATTAGGAGATGGTGGATCAACTATGTGGAGTCATGGTTGAACACATAGTGCACCCTACATGAATTAGCCAGATCATACATAACCCTAATATTGTATGCATATGAGTGACCCTTCCATTTGATATGATGTTATTGATGCATCATGTTGTCGGAGTAGTTATCCTACTCAATATTCGAAGGAGGGATCAACATCATCATCATTCTTCTCCTTATCATTCATCTATAGAGGATGATGATCCCTTCATCTCCTCTACCCCCTCCTCCTCCTCCATGAGTTGACCAACCACCCTCTCTTCATCACCAAGCCAACTGAAGACCATCTCTTCCTCCACTGGCTGATCAACCACCATATCCACTTCCACTGACCAACAAACCGCAGTGTAACAAACTTAAATAATAACAACAAACAACAACAACAACAACAATAATAATAAACATCAACACACACACACACACACACACACACACACATATATATATTATAATAATAATTAATAATGTCTTTACGAAAAGACATGACTATTAATGAAAGGGTATTCTGCCAAAATATAAATAATGGACCCTAACTGTAATTCATCACTTATGACTTATCTATCAATTTATACATCATTTTATATCTACGAATATGTGGGTTATTTCAAAAATTATTGGTTCATTTCGAGTTAATTGAGAACATCTAACTATGGATGTTATAGTGGTATCAGAGCGAAGTTATGATTTTGGTTTCTAGGGTTTCCCTAAAAAATAGGACATTGTCCTTAAAAAATAAAAAAAAAGAGGTAAAAGTAAACCCCCCCAAAAAAGAGGTAAAAGAACCCCCCCAAATAAAAAAGTAAAACAAAAAAAAGGGTAAAAGTGAAACCACACGTGGTTTCTTAATAAGTGGGTTTGGGTTTCAATATAAAAGTGCATAAAATTACTACTAAGAAGCAAGTGAGATTTGAACTTAGTTGGGGAAGGTAACACTCATTCCTCCCAACCACCCAACTATTGACATTTTACAAAACTTAAGGGGAAAATAAATCTAAAAGTGCTAAATAATTGCTACTAAGAAGCAAGTGAGATTTGAACTTAGGTAGGAAAGGTAACAATCTTTCCTTCAAACCACCCAATCTACAAGAAGTCTTTAGGGGAAGAAAATTAATTATTTCAACCGTAAAAAAAAGATTATTATTATTATTATAATAATTACTTAATAATTGTATTAAGTACAATTATTAAATTACAAGAGTAAACAAAAACATGGCAAATCGAAGAAGACAAGAAGTCAGTCAAAAGGAAAACCAACTATCGTCAAAGAACACCGGAAGTCAGGAATTATGGTGAATTCTAAATCAGAATTGCAGTCCCAACTACGAGTAGCATTGGACAAATAATTTCACATGACAAAGCTGGATATTTCTAAGGGATTAATAAAGCAGGAGAATCATTATCTAAAAATTTGTATTGAGAGATTATCTACTCAAATTGAGGAATTAATGAGTAAAAAATATACCAATCAGAATCTACAAAACCAAAAAATCATGAAAGATGCAGTCGAGAATAAAGAAGAAATACAACTATTAAACAAAACCATCAAGGACAAATATGACACAATTACGCAAATTCAGACAAACTTGTAAAATGCCAAGAAGCAAAGAATTTCCGCCTTCAACAACAGATTGAGGAACTCCAGCAGAAAGAGGCCGACTCAAAAAAATCACACAAGTTGGAAAGTACGAAAGTCAATAACACATTAACAAGTAGCACTGAAGAAATATGTAGATTAAGAAATCATAATAAACTCTTAATTACAGAGATTAAAAAACTAAAACATAGTCACAAGAAGGAACAATCCAATGAAGACCTTGAAGGAAGAGTTCTAGAAAATCAAGAAGATAACCAATGCCTAAAGAATCTTAATCAAGAACTAGAGAAACAAATCAAGAAGTTAAAATAGGACAAAAAGTTGCAAGATAAAAGGTTCAAGAAGATTTTGAGTAAAAACAATCTACTGGAGAACAAAATAGCGCAAATCCAAAAAGAAGCATCCAGGCTCTTTGAAAAACAAATTCAATTCGAGGAAGTAAAGGCAATCCTCGCTGCAGTTCAAAAGGAAGAAAAAACAACAACACATACACCTTACATACATCCCAATTATAATCGTCATTTTGACCAACGACAAAGTCAAAATGAGCATTCACAAAAGAGTTACGTTGACAAGCAAACAGTTCGACATACTAAGCAACAATTGAGACAACCCATTTTCCAAAACATTCTCAGAGGTCCAATCAAAATAGATATGGGATGGACCACAACAGATACGATGCGACAATTCTCTTGGGGAATCCGTAACTCGTATAGTCTTATCTCATCAAGTGTCGCAAAGGATCCAAAGATGATAGTTCAAGTAAAATCAGATGTTGTTGTCAATGAAGCTTTGAGGACAAAGCTTCCCTTAAGGGGAAGACAATGTAACAAACTTAAATAATAACAACAAACAATATAATAATAATAATAATAAGCATCAACATATATATAAAATAAATAATAATAATTAATAATGTCTTTACGAAAATACATGACTATTAATGAAAGGGTATTCCGCCAAAATATAAATAACGGACCCTCAATTGTAATTCATCACTTATCACTTATCTATCAATTAATACATCATTTTATATCTATGGATATATGGGTTATTTCAGAAATTACAGGTTCATTCCGAGTTAATTGAGAACATCCAACTATGGATGTTACACACAGTCTCCTCCTCCAATAATCAATTGACCAACTACGACACCCACTATACTCGTAGGTTCTATAGAAATATGGTTGCGTAGAGTGATATAGGTTTTGGAGGAGATATATACCATTTGCTTCATTCTATGTTTTTATTTAGTGGAGATATTGATGCCTCTAGCTATGGTGGCGTGATGCCTCTAGCTTTGGTGGTGAACCAATTAGCTTATATAGGTTACAGATCACATGTATATATTAGATTGTTACAATGTATATTTTACATATATATTTGACTTGAGATGTATATTTGACATATTTCCTTTCCATCCCAATGGGCATTTTATGAGCATAGGTGTCAACGAATTTAGTATCCTCGAACATAGGATCCCCATTTGAATTGAAGAATTCTACAATTTTCTTTTCCTTTTTTGTGTCATATGCATTGAGCTCGTCAGTCAATGTCATTATGTTAGGTCGTTGATTTCTCTCTATTTTACCATTGAAAGCATATATCATTCTTCTATAAGGTTGGTCTTCTTACATGAATACCCTTGAGCAATCATACACTAGCTTTTGCAGTTGGTTGGACCACCTAACCTTTATAGAAAATCCATAGCATTTGCATCCATGATACAATTTTGTTACAATACCTTCAATGTTACTGTATACAAATTAGGTTAGCATTAAAGAATACAATTGCATCAAATTAACTATGCCAAATAATATTACAAATATAAACAAATCAATAAACATGATTACCAAAGGAAATTCCTAATATTATATAATCATGCCCAGTATACACACATATGCGATACAATATACAATACCTCTCTGTTGGGATGGCTCTTGATATATTGTATACATATACCCCTTCGCATAATTGCTTAAATTCATCTATCAATAGTTGTAAGTAGACATTCATATTCTTCACTTGTCTTCTACAAGGACAATAAGAACCACATAAGATGTTCATTCTTAATGAATAACTATGTGGGGATATTTTTATTAATCACAACTACTGTCCAAATAGAATAGTGGGTGTTTTGGTGGTAATATGGGTTAACTACATCCATGGCTATGCTCAATTAAATGCTCTATACTTCTTCTTTGAATTTTTTGGGCCATGTAGCCTCTATATGATTAATGACTATTAAAAATGTTGGGATTCACCTAATTCCTAGTTCACTTTTGTCTATACTTCACAATAGGATTTGAACCCAAAATATGACGTCTGAATCCGACGTCATCCAACATTTCGTACGGATGTGTCGGACAACAATCATTGAAAAGCACGGCGACCAGGAAAATTTTATAGGGCCATCGAATATCCGACACATTAGGAGTCGAATATCCGACCCCCTAGAGTGTCGAATATCTGACCATGAAGCGTCGAATACTCGATAGTATGGTGTCGAATATCCGATGGTCTGTGGACCCAAAAGTGTCGCATATCCGACCCAAGTGTGTTGGTTTTTTGACCCCTTAACGTCGGATATCCGACGATATGTTTGGGTTTTAAAAAAATAATAATGTAAGGTTAGCATGATTTGAAATTTTTGGTCCCATATTTTCAACAGTAACTATGTTCAAGGTGTTGAATATCCGACGCCGGGCCATTATAAATATTATTTTTTTAAAACATTTTGACATGTTTGTTGGAAAAGCGACGGAGGATTTACGAAAATTATTTGTTCCTCGACGGACATTTTCAGTAATTGTTTTATTCTTCAACGGGCGGTTGTGGGAATTTTTTTTCATCGACAGACAGTTTGCTGGGAATTTTTTATTCTTCGACTTCTCTCCTTTTGACAAAATGTTGATGCGTAGAAATTGATTTTTTAAGACAACCAGTTATATTCATTCATGAAGTTTGTGACAAAATGTCAAATAGAAATATTTCGGATCCAAACGAAGACAACCGACAATTGCTTGCTAGACTATGGGATGCAGCGAAACAAAGGGATGATGGAAAATGTTATTGTTCATGTACTCAATGTAGGGGATTTAAGAGGAGAAGAATATTGATCTCAACAACCACAAAAAATTGTGGGGAACATGGACACGCTGAGGGGGGGGGGAATGAATATTGTCCATTTGTGGGTTTAGCATTATAAAGTTTATTATATTCTTTTTTTTGGTAATTGTATGTATTATTTTTATTTTTCATATCTTAATGTATATCTATTGATGTTTCCATGTATTTATATTAAAGGAAAGACACCCTACAACATATCGTCCAGAGGAAGTGCTTTTAGAACAAGTTTAGGATCAAGATCATGGAGCGTGTATGTTTAATGGAGAATAAGTGAATGATCATATTGAACAAGATGATCATACCGATAATGTAATTGAAGATGATGGTACAAATACATTGATCCATGATTCATTTAATGTTAGAAATGATGATGACGATGACATTGATAATGAAAATGATGATGACTTTGATGATGTTCATGATATACCTCTTCTCGATAAGGCATATGAACTCCTTTATGAAGGCTCCAAAACAAATCTTCTCTCTGTTGTATTGTTTATAATGAATTTGAAGGTTATGAATGGTCTTTCAAACATTGCAATCACACGAATGCTAAGGTATGTAAAATAATCCATCACATATATAGGATCGTGATAAAGTTTATCTGTATTCCTCTAATAATTGTATTGTTAACTCATTATTGCATTGTACAGATGAAGCGTGTTTCGTTAATATTATTTATTTATTACATTAACTATTTTTTTTTGCAGCTTGATAGCTGATTTTTTGTTACCACCATCAAATATTTTACCTCGCACATATCGAGATTTATCTTCCATCATGAAAGAGATTGGAATGCGTTATGAATCAATTCATGCATGCCCTGATGACCATGTTATAGATTATAATCAACATGAATTTGAACTAGTATGTACGGAATGTCATGTAAGTAGATATCGTACAGATAAAGTAACAAAAAAGGTGCCTAAGAAGGTTCTTCGTTATATTCCCATCATTCCATGTTTGCAATGACTGTTCAAGTGCAAAAACATAACGCTATTTATGGATTACCATGCCAGGAACAGAAGTCAAGATGATGTTATCTGAATTCCTGCAGATGGTTCCGCTTTTAGAGATATGGAGGAAAAGTGGCCCCACTTTAAAGAAGAACCACGTAATCTTAGGATTTCTTTGGCAGCAGATGGTGTTAATCCATTTGCACAGATGAAATCCATTTACACGGTGTGGCCTATTTTTGTTATCAACAATAACATTCCTCCATGGTTGTCAATAAAGAGGGAGCACATAATGTTGTCGATGATTATTCCAGGTTTTTTTGTCGAAAACTATTTTATTTATAATGTAGTTGTGGCATCTCATTTGTCATATTATGTTTCTTAATTTCATATATATATCTATTCTTTTACTCTTGTGCATGTTTTATATATCTTAATGGTTCTCATAATGATATATTTTATATGTACTTCAAATCAATCAGGTAAGTTCCAATTCAAATATATGAATGTATACATCGAACCTCTTATAGATGAGCTACTGAAGTTATGGAATGGCATAACTATATATGACGTATCTAGACCAATATGACAAAGGCAATTTCAATTCCATGCAATGGTTGTATGGACAATACACGATGCCCCTGGGTTAACTTCATTTTGTGGTTTGTATTTTTAAGTTCCACTTTAATTGCATTTAATGATATGGAGTAGTTAGAATAGTTTATATATGAATATATTTGACATAGATATTCCATATCTAAATATTGTAAGTCTTCAGACAAAGGGTAAATTTGCATGTCCAGTTTGTGGTCCTAAGATAAAATCTCATCGTTCAAAAAGCTTAAGAAAGGAGGTGTTTGATGAGTACAGGTATTTCCTCTCTAAGAATCACAAGTATAGAACACTTGAAAAAATATTTTCAATGGGAAGCAGGAGACTGCATTAAAACCATGGAGAATGACACCTCACCTTTGGAAGATGCAATACAATAGAAATCATCATCATGGTACGTATGGATCATCGTATATGAATTGTTATGTATTTTAATTTTTATTGTGAGTTGTTTATTGTAGTGGCCATATTTGATTTATGATGTAATTTATTTATAAAATAATATTCATGATGTCCATCGTGATCATGAAGGCATTAATGGGATTCCACGAGGAATGAAAAGTTATCCTATTCAATTTAGCAGGTTTCCCCACTATGAGCACCTACAAATTGCTCATTTGTTTGATACAATGCATATTGGAAAGAATGTTACTGAAACCTTATGGCGACTACTTGAGCTAAGGAGGGATAAAGATTAAGTTGTGAAAGCTTGCAAAGACATTCAAGAAAGAAACCATGCAATGAAAGATGTCATCCAATTTCATACCAACTGAGAACAAGTTAATATAAACTCAATTCCATGGATGTTTATGGAGCAACAAAGCAATGCTGTCAAAGAAGTAATGCGGAAAATTAAATTTCCCAATGGATTTTGTGCGAACTTGAAGAATATCATAACAAAAAAGGTGATTTTGTGGGGGTCAAAACACATGATTGGCATGTATTCATCAAGGTAATTATTATTGTTATGTTCATATAATTTTTTTTTCATTTTACTGCGTATATTTTGTTTTTCTTGTTTGTATACTCTTTGTTTAATAAATGGCGTGGTTTGTATATTGATACAATATGTTCTACCTCTCTCTCTCTTGGACAACTTTGACAACAATGTCAAACAAGTTATATATAATCTTGGTAAATACATGAGGTAACTAGTGATTACTTGCATGTGCTTAGTGTTTCTTTAATTCTCAGTATAATTTATATTTGTTTTTTTGTGCACTATTTCAACATATATTGTAATTTAATGTTTATTTTTGTTAAATATCATTATTGGCTTGCGTCACTTGTAGATGGTTGACATCTAAAGAAATCCATAAGGAAGATATAAAGTATTGGAGGAGAGAAATTCCTCGTCTCATGTGTGAAATGCAGAAGCATCTACCATCGACATTTTTCAATGCACAGGAACACTACCTCATACACCAAGTTGAGGAGATTGAGTTGTGTGGACCTATGCACTCAAGGTCCATGTGGATGGTTGAGAGACACTTGGAATTTATGAAGGGTTTGGTGAGACAACGAGCACATGCTGAGGGTTCTATGATGGAAGGATATACGGTATACCAAAACATGTTGTATGTTAGTGAATATCTTCCTATTTTAGTGTCAAAGCTCAATTTACATAGCATTTGTGATCCAGACTCCAATAACAAATTTGAAGGGGTGAAACTGAAGGGGAAAGGTAGATTGAGGAAGCTGAAAGGTAATTATTAGCTAGTGGATGTTTATTATATCGTTCATATTCTAATTGTATTTTCTAATCATAATTTCTTCAATTAAAAGCATATACTTTGTTAAGGAGATTTACACCTTTCTTTCATTTTAATGGTTATTGTCACTAAACAGTTGGTTGAGAATGGGATGTAATTCATTTTAACATCGCAAACAATCTTGACTAGATGAAGGTATGGATTGAATGATGTGAACAATCGGGTCATGGAATATCATGGGAAGGTGTGGCTTCATTGGTAAAAGTAGCACAACGCAATGGAGATAGAAATCTAACAGAAAGGGAAATCAATTTGGCATATGGTGTAAAAGATAAAATGGCAAGCATATAATTAATCAATCCCTCTAAATCTTTTATTTTGCAAATTACATTTTGACGTACATGTTATTCTTTTCCATGTATTGCTGCATAATGACTGAATGGTTGTGTAATCTTTTCATGTATTGCTTATTGCAGGTAAACCACCATAAGGCTATGGTTTGTAATGGAGGTAGATACTAGATCAAAAAATTGGATGAAACAAATAAAACATCAAATTCTGGGATATCTGCTAGCTTTGAGGTTACCAATGTTTCATCTAGAACTGATAGACATCCAGAAGTCTCAAAAAATTGACACTATGGGTATTTGGAAGATATTATACAGTGTGACTTTAAATCCTTTAAGGTAGTTCTATTCGTTGTCAAAAGGTATAGGTTACGATTGAATCAACGTGATCCCTCTATAACTATTATTGAACATGATAATGGATTTACCATGGTAAACACAAGGTTGTTTGAGCCAGGATTAGAGCCCTATGTTCTTCCAAGCCAATGTGAACAAGTCTTTTATTCAGAGGTTCTAGGTAAAGCGGGCTGGTCGTTTATTGTGAGACATGATCCAAGGGGAAGGCCAAAAAAGTATAACCTAGATGATACTAATGAAGAGGGTTCTTTGGAAGAAGGATATGATGATGTAGAGCATGATCAACATGAGTTAGATGATGATGATGATCCAACAGAAGATGTACTCCAAGAAACAGTTGAATCCATCGATGATGTAGCAAATAGTGTCGATGAAAGTTATGCCGACGATGACACGATGAGCATAACTGATGATGATGACGATGATGAAGTGGCCAACCCTTACAATGTTGACTCTGGATCTGATGATATAGATGGTGACTTGGATGAAGAAGACGATGACATGGATGAAGAAGACAATGAAATATAATTAATGAAAGGTAAATATCCTCATGATCATTGTCATCATCGTCATCAAAATCATAATTATCATCATCATCGTCATCTTCATCAAAATCATAATTATCATCATCATATTCATCATGATCGTCATCATCATCATCTTCATCATTGTGTCATCATCATCATCTTCATCGCCATCATCATCATTAAAATTAAACCTAGATCAAATTAATTACTTCATATCATCGTCATCGTCGTCTATAACATTGTCATCGACTTCATAATCGTCATCATCATATCGTCTTCATATCATCTTCATCATAATCATAGTCATCATCTTCATCATCATCATCCTCATCAACATAATCATCACCAACATCATCATCTTCATCATAATTGATGAAGATGACATCGTTATCCTCATGATCATTGCCATCATCGTCATCAAAATCATAATTATCATCAGCATCATTGTTGTCATTGTCATCAAAATCCTAATCATCATCATCATCTTCATCATCGTTGTCATCATCATTGTCATCATCATCATCATCATCATCATCTTCATCATCGTCGTCATCATCATCATCATCATCTTCATCGTCGTCATCATCATTGAAATTAAACCTAGATCAAATTAATTACTTCATATCATCATCATCATCGTCTGTAGCATCGTCATCGTCATATTGTCTTCATATCATCTTCATCATCATCGTCGTCATCATCATATCATCTTCATCATCGTCATCCTCATCAACTTAATCATCACCAACATCCTCATCTTCATCATAATCGATGAAGATGACATCGTTATCCTCATGATCATTGTCATCATCATTATCATTGTCATTGTCATCATCAAAATCGTAATTATCATCATCGTCGTCGTCATCAAAATCATAATTATCATCATCATCATCTTCATCACCATCATCATCATTAAAATTAAACCTAGCTCACATTAATTGCTTCATATCATCGTTGTCATCGTCTGTAGCATCATCATCGTCTTCATCATCGTCGTCGTCATCGTCAACGATGAAATATAATGAAAGGTAAATATTTAATTAGACCTATTCTTTTATCTTATTTCTTTTTAAAAAGAGTTACGGACATCATCATCATCATCATCATCATCATGTGGATCATCATCGTCATCATCCTCACTATACTCATGATCACCATGCTCAACATCATCATCATCATCATCATCATATATAATAATAGTAATAATTATCATCATCATAATCATCATAATCATCATCATCATAATCACCCTCATCGTCATCTTCATCATCATCGTCGACGTCGTCATTGTCGTCTTCATCATCATGACCATCATCATTGTCATCATCATTATCATCATCATCATCATTGTCATCGTTGTCATCATTATCATTATCATCGTCGTCGTCGTCATCATCATTGTCATCATCATCATCTTCATCATCGTTGTCATCATCATCATAGTGTGAAGATTAGTGTTTTAAAACACTAGTATCTTGATAGTGTGAGTTAATTATATTTCCAAATACTATAAATAAATATTAATTGAAAGTGATTTATGCCTAAACCTTTATCATTTAATAATGCACATAAGCTACATTGTAGTTAGTAACACACATGGTTTTCTTTTGACGTGATATTTGCTAATAAAAATAAAGTGAATATAGCTATAAATATTTAATTTTATTTATATTTGAAATATTTTTCCATAAAATATTTTATATGAAATTTTAGAATTTATCATTTTATTTTTGTTTTGAATGTTTTAAGTTTATTTTAAAAAAGTATTTAATTTCAATAAGATATTTATATAGAAGAATGTAGTTAGCAAAATTGATGTCCAAATTTTTTACTTAGTTTATTGCTAGAATAAAAAGATTAGATGTTAAGAATGTAGAACATAACATTAATGTTTTTTTTTAATCTTTTACATACCTTATGGCTCATGAAAAGATATTAGCTTCCAAAATTTTCATATATCTTTGATCTTACCGCAATTTTATAGTTTGGTGACAAACATCAAAATCATTTTAGATATTTAGACTTTGTTAAATTGCCACAACAATGGCTTCTTAAGTCGTTTAAATGTTGTCATTCCACCCACCAAAGTTTGACTCTCCTAATTGTTGTCATTCCACCCACCAAAGCTTGAGTCTCCTCAATAGCATATTTGTGCCTTATAGCTATTAAATAAGATATATGCCAAGGTTCTTAGTAAAAGTGTATGTGATAATAAATCATTGTTCTCTTCTTTCTTTTATTAGGAATTTTTGAATTTTTTTTATGATGGTGATGACAATGATGACGACAATGTTACCATATTGGTCTATCATATTTTGTTATATTGAATCCAAGCTCAAAAAGGGCACAAATAAGATTATAATGATTATAAAAGAATTGAGCCCTTTTTAATTTTGAAATTGATTTAAAAAAGAAAATTGCCAAGCCATGCATGCTTTCAAAATCATCATCCTTATGATCATTGTCATCATCATCATCATTGTCATCGTCGTCATCAAAATCATAATTATCATCATCATTGTCGTCGTCGTCAACCTCACCATCAACATCATCATCATCATCATCATCACAATCTTAATCATCATTGTCTTCATCATTATACATCATCATATTCATCATCATCGTCATCATCATCACACATCATCATCATCATCATCACACATCATCATCTTCATCACACATCGTCGTCATCATCATCATCAACATGTGGTTCATCATCGTCATCATCCTCACCATCCTCATCATCATCATGAACATCATCATCATCATCATCATCTTCATCATCATTAACATCATCTTCATCATCATCATCATCATCTTCAACATCATATTCATCATCATCTTCATCATCATCATCATCATCTTCATGAACATCATCATCACGTGGTTCATCATCATCATCATCCTCACCATCCTCATCATCATCATGAACATCATCATCATCATGAACATCATATTCATCACCACCACCATCATCATCATCATCATCATGATCATCTTCATCATCATCAACATCATCTTGATCATCAACATCATCATCCATCAAAATCATGATCATCCATCATCATCATTATCATCGTCATCGTCGTCATCACCAACATCATCGTCACCATCGACAGCATCATCATCGTCATCATCATCATCATCATCAGCAGCATCGTTAACATTTTCATCATTTCATATGATATCAAGATGGTCACCACCACCACCATCATCATCATATTCATCATCGTCAAGATCATCATCTTCATCATCATCATTGTCGTCATCTTCATCATCATCATCTTCGTCTTCATCATCATCATCATCTTCATCCTCATAATCAACATCCTCATCTTCATCAACATCATCATCATCATCATCATAATGATCGGCATCATGGATAACATAATGATCATCATAGACATCATCATCATTAGCGACATCCTCATCCTCATCATCATAGATTCACTGCACACATAAAGACTCACATAGATACACCCCCCTCTTTGTATATAAAAAAAACTAAAACATAGTATAAAAAAAATAAAAAAATAAAACATAGTATATATATAAATAAATAAAATAAATCATAAATAAATTAAAGCATAAAACAATATATATAAATAATTATAAAATAATTATTTATAATACATATATATATAAATAAAATAACAAAAATATAAAACCATAAAAAAACACTAACAGTGGCGCGCTATTTTCCTTTCAGCTTCATGAGAAAGCTTCTTCTATGCATCTCGTCGGGTGCTTGTGTTCAGTGATCATGAGAAAGCTTCTTCCTCTATGCTGTGCATCTCGTCGGGTGCTTGTCGTTCAATGATCAAGGGTCGATCTGCGCAACTTGGCTGGAGAACAATATCAGTGGGAGCAATGATTTGGACCTACCACGAAGACTAAGGAGAGTGGATTGTGGTTTTGTAGCGGACAAGGAGGCCAATTGTCAGTCGAGACAATGCATCCCAAAATTATGAGTACCGTGCCCTAATTCATGTCTATTTTTAATTTTTTAAGATAGTCCTGCAAATCTCCAGGTTTTCTTAGCCAATAGAGGAAAGGCAGAGACTATTAGAGTAGGCTTAGACCCAGGTTGTGCAGGGTTGGTTGGATAAAGCAAACCCCCATTTTTAAGGGTTCCGATGGTCCTCACTCTCTCATCCAGTGGTGACGTGTTCCTTATCACTCGGTTATGGTGAATGGGATCTTGTGTGGGTAAGCACTTAGACACCTCATTGATATACCTTGCATACTTGATTACTTTACTTTTACCAACAACCCAAAGGGTCTCTGTCTATACTGCCTTCTTCTTCACCAAATTGAATCCTTCCTTTTTTATCCTTTGTTTTGTAATGCATCCGAATTCAACTGTGAATTTTTTTGAGAGGAAACCAAGAAAGGAAAAAGGATTTCGGAGTATTCTGCCTCAATGGCGCGTTCAACAAATCCCCTGGTAGTAGGAATAGAATAGATAGTTGTGTTATCTTTATCAGCTTTCAAACATGGGTTTTCTTCGCTGTGCATGCATTTACATTGATCAGCTAATGACAGACCCAATGCTCCTAGCCCTAGCGAACCGAACATGCAAGAATGGGTTCACTGGTACCCCTAAAATTACTTACAATGTTGTACGAACTTCAAATAGAGATAGCTGTGGAGATAAAAATAGAGTTGCATTTGACAGTTTCATATGACCCACATTTGACCCATATTGGCTGATATGGATTTTGAAGTGTGTCCAGTCTGAGCGTTACAATTAGTGGACAAACCCACCACATTTTGGTTCACATTCAAACTCGTTTAGTTGTTTTTATGTGAGTTATCTCAGCAACCAGTTCCCAAATAAGATATTAAGCCGACCCCACCCAAATGAGATGCTTAAGGGAGGTTTAAAGAAGGATTCGAGTTCCACCATAGCCACGATAGATAGAGTTTTTCTGCTCACATGTATGCTCGGCCCGGTGGAGAAGGATGAAAATCGGTCGCCGCCTCGAGCAGGACTGCCGATCCATATTTTGTTATAAGCAAGAAACTCGAACCTAACCCCTAGATCATTCAAGATCATTATAAAAGCCCTAGGTTAGAAAGAAACTCGAACCTAACCCAATATTTTCCAAATTGTAGCGACAACAGGGGTTTTCTAGAATTCTGCCAAATGTTATGGATTTCTTCTTTAAGGTGTTTTATTATAGAAACCTTATATTAGAAAGCAAATCGAATTTAACCCAGTAATTCCCAAGCTCTAAATACCATGAGAGCTTGGACTATACAATATATTTTCATTAAGTGATTGAATGAAGTAATCCACTTACAATAACTATTTTTTCAAAATATTAAATTTTTTTCTACATGCCTGTAAATATCATCATCAAACAAAACTGTCCACGAGGATAGAGTTCAAGAACTATGTCCACATGAACTATATCTCACAAAAGATAACAAGTGTTCAACCAAGCAACAATGAAGATTTGTGGTATTATGCTTCACAAGTTTGCGATGTTTCATCCTAATGAAACATAATACCATGAATCATCACCATTATTAGCCAACACTTATTACCTATTTTAGAGTTAGTGAATTGAAAGTGGCTAAGTCAATGCAAAAAAGAAAGGTAATAAGTTTGACTACATAAACTATTTTGATAATTGTACCTACATATTTCGCTACATGCATTGCTTGCATGCCTCACATATCTCGACGTACTATTAAAATTATTATTATTGGTATGTGTACCTTCTCTCACTGACAACCTTCTTCCTATTTATTCTCCAAAACAACTATATTATAGGGCCTTTTGGCGCGGCATTGTTTTGCATGCAACTTTTATTTTGTCAATCTAGCATAACTAAAGCACCAAACCTACAAACATACTATCAAAACAATAGAATATCAGTTTGGGATACTATATTTTTCCATTCGGTGATCCAATACCTTTTGTGATACCTTCAACCCTTCAAAAGATAGGGGATAAGAGAAGGTACATGTGGTACCTAACAAGGAGAACCTAGATAATGCCTATAAACAAGTCATTAATGGTGATGATAAAAAATAGTTTCACCTTTGAATTGCTTCAATAGCCTATAAATAGTAAAGAATCCCTACTCTAGAAATATCATTTCACGAAATAAAACACACCATAATCCACGCGTAATTTGATAAATGGATGGAAATAACTATCAATGGGCAATAATAATAATAAAAATATACCCATATATCTTAGTTTAGGGATGTATTGAGGTTTATACCACGTATTTGATAGTGTATGCATCCAATACTTGTTCATTACTTGATCACTAATATCAATTGATATACCATCACTCTTATTGGTAACTCCAATTTTTTCACATTTCTAGTACCCTACAAATTCCAAACTGTTTGTTTTCACGGAGTTTTTGTGACGTTAAGGGTGCAAAAAGATTGGAGATTGGCATCCTAAGGTTGATATTGGTACCTTCAATTTTTTAGATACCATGATAGTTTTATGGTTGCTAATCCCAAGGATCCTCCTTAATTGAT
>LPNX010403481.1:498940-534437 GCA_001517045.1 Pseudotsuga menziesii
ATTGCTGTAAAGGTGATGTACTAGAAGATTTGCCTGGACTTGTTGATTTCACCGTGATGTTGAACGTAAATGATAAACATAGAGGATCACTAAGGAAGCTACAACACTTTGTAGGAAATCGAATGAGTAGAGATATAATGTCTGCAGCAGCCTGCATACATCCTTCATTTGAATGATGTTAGTGCTTGGCAATCCTAACATCATTCAAGTGAAGGATGTATGTAGACTGCTATAATATCATGATTCGACCATGAGGTGCTTAGTTGATTGGAAATTGGGTTAGTTAATACTTGGACATTAATGGACAATCATGAATCTTATGGTTTATGCTTTGGGTCTTGAAGCAAGTAATAGGTATTTTGATGTCCTCTATTTTTTATTTGAACATTTTATGTCAATTTTCATCGTGTCTGATTTTTTTGTCGTCCCTCTTACAATTAACACGATAAGATGACCTTTGTGGTTTAAACAGTTGGTTAGATTTACAATTATTCCCTAGTGTGAGTGATATTTGATGTTTCCTTGCCCTTTTTCCATCCCCTTGGTTTCATCAAATCATTGAGGAAGGCATGATATGGTTAATTTAAGAGCCTTTTCATTTGTGCGGAATAGTATTTTTTGGTTCTTTCTACTATAGGATTGCCTTCGGGTTGAAAATTAGTATGGGAAAACTAGTTAGCATTGCCTTAGGGTTGAAAATTAATATGGGAAAACAAGCATCATCATGAATATACATACTAGATTGGCATAAAACTTTGTTTCTTAGAGCAGTATGGGTGAACAATAGAAGACTACAAATCAATGATAAGTTAGGGATAATCTTCATTATAAAAGGACCTTTGGGTAGGCAGAACAGGGCATCAATTCATCCTCCATTGGAGTCCTTCAACCATTCTTCTCGCTCCCCTTCATTTGTAGGTCTCAAAATATTTACTTTGGGAATAAAGTACTTATACAGTTCGATCAAATCCATCAGCTGTGCAAGATGCTGAAAGTAAGGATATTGTTTCATGTTTCACTTTTGTTGTCAAAAGGAATACTGAAAAGTTAGGAAGTACCAAAGCTAGTCATTATGTGCACGTGGACTTAATGTAGGGAGAGAAGTCATGTATACTTTTTTGTTCTTGAATGGGAGCAATGATGAAACCACAATAGTGGTTTATAGATGGCAATCATGTAATTGCAATCATAGGGAAACTGTCAAACATTGGGAGGAATCATTGCACTGACAGGGAAACATTTCATACCCACTCCAAAGCCCCCAAGAGCAGGGAAACACTAGGTATGAGTTGGATAAACCCAACATTATTAATAGATATATCTTTGGTGGGGAATCAAAAGTCACTTTCATAAATGATCTTGTTTTGAATAATTAAGATCCTTTATCAACCAAAAGATTCATGCCTTGACCACAATGAATAAAACACCTACCACAAACTCCCGCTGCAAACTACAAAATACAGGGTTTAAGATATTTCAAAACATACCAGCAGGTAGAAAATATTGGCATTCAAATAATAAAAATTGTGTACAGTTACAAATTTGCAAACCTGTAAAAAATGCATTGTAATCACAGTCTCCAGGGGTGAAGCTGTCATGATTGTAATCTTGAAATCAAATCTAGGAAGTTCTGAGTTGGTTTTGAAATTTGGACAGTTTATGGAGTGTAACAGCAGTGAGCCCTTCCATTTTCAGTTATAAGCACACTAGGAGAAATGTTGTGCAGTCCTATGGGAATAAACAACTCTAGAATCGAGTATGAGCATCAAAGGGACAAATCTGAGCACTTTGGGAGCATTCTAAAGGTCACAACAAACAGTAAAGCATCTCAAATAAACTATAATTAGGCCAACTTTTAGATCTGGGCACATTGCAACAATAAAAGATGATGATCAATGGAAATAGGAGGCAGTCTTTGCAATTCTAGCTGTGAAAATGAGAAATCTGTGGGTGAAAGCAACCCTAAAATCTCATTCATATGCCTTATAGCAGCATCCACATGAATTTTGGGAACAAACAAACCTATTTGACAGTAAAAAAGGGTATCAAGCAACCCTATTTAAGCATCTTGGGCACCGTTGTGCACTTATCCATCACCAAAGAGGCGTAACTCTAAATCTGGCTCAAATTAGAGGGTTAAAAGGCAGTTCTGGGGATGAATAGCCCTATGAAAAGTGACGAACAACGGAAAAAACATGCTTTGAGAAATGTTGGGTTGAATTTGAGGGTTGAAATGACATTAACAAACAATTATGGGCATAGATATGGACATAAAGAGCAGGCCTAGGCACTCCAACAGCCTCAAACCTTTATTCTAGGAATAAATAAGGGCTGTTCCAACCTTCTAACCAACAATTTATAGCAGTATCATGAATTCTAGGTGCTTTTTCTCCACAAAAGGGGGGTAAACAAACCTAAATAAAACAAATATCATTTAATTTCAGACCCTATAAACCAAGTTGGATTGTGCTTTAGGTGATTCTCGGTAGTCTCTTGAAGGAGATAAATAGAAATTAACAGTCTTTGGTGGCTTTCCTTGCAACCGTAGGTCACAAAACAACCCTAAAAATCTCTGGACCTGTGCACAAGAGAAGTAACAACCCTAGTTGGCCATAAAATAACAATTTTGTTTTGCATTAAGGGCCCATGTGCATAAAATGGAAGCCCTAAAGAGGGCCAATTCACCTTGGTGTACTGGTTTATTGTTAGAGGAAGGCCTTCTCTCATTATTTGAGAAACATTCACCCTTGGAGACACATGCATAAGGCTAGTGTTCAGCCCTACCAAAGGAGAAAGTCATTATTTGAAACATGCTTACACTCTTTTATACACCATTTCATGAGAGATATTACATGTTTGGAGGTTACTCATTGAGCTGGTCCGCTTGGAAGGTTGTTCACATGGTTCATGCCCTATTTTGTGAAGAATGTTTTTGTATTTGGGGGCTTCTTTATAGATTGACAATTTTGCACATGGGTGGCATATAGGGCCTACAAATCAAGTTGTGTTTTACTCCAAATAGTGTTATGATGTATAGGAATCCTACAAAGCTAATTGACTCGACAATGAAGGAGGTTTAGAGTCTCGATGTTTATATTTCTAGATTTTTTTTTTTTGAATTTAAGTGTCATGTGTGTGACCTGTGCAGTCCCACATTCACTTGGTCGATTTAGTACGGATTGGGATGAATTGACCATTTTGTTACCGATCCATTCAGTCATACCCTAACTTTCTTGGTTCGGTACCAAACTTGTCGCTTGAATCACTTCAAAGGCCGAGTCAGCTCGGGTGGGGGTCAAATTGGTTGACTCGACCGAGTTTGAGTCTGAGTCACAAGGGTCATTGTAAACTTTTTATCGATCAAGGATTATTCTATATGTTTTATATATGTTTCTATATTGTATATAGAAAACAATTGATTAAATTTGCAAATATTATTGTTGAAAAGGGGGTAGGCCAGTAATAAGAACACTTGCATTTCCCAATACACAACCACCATAATCGCTCCAACATTCTACATGTCATCATACTTGCTATATGTGATGTATATTTCAAACATATTTCCAGAGACATGAAAGCATTGGTGACCAGGCATAGCACCCATCCATGTATATTTCCAAATCCTTTAGGAACACACATTTATAATACATTATATAAATATTTGTGAGCATATCATAGTGCCCATGTATAACATGATATTTTGTGAGCCTACCCAATACATGTTAGGAAAAGGCAATGCAAGCAATAAGTGAGAATGGAGACTTGTATGTAAATAAAAAAGGGGCATACATTAGAATTTTTTAGAATTTCCAGTGTATTGTTGTAGGATTCCCACTATGCAAATAAGGCATTGACTTGATATCACAATCCCATTAGTATGATAAATTATGGGAGAGATCAGAAAAACATCCCTACACAAATATTAACCGATAAGTATGGTTTTGGTGTATCATTTGGAGAATAACATCCTATAACAATAGTTGTTATTATGACTCTTAAAGGGTCCTAGATGAGATCTGGGCACTTTTAGGCCCTTCAGCTTTCAAGCAAAAGAAGCCATAAACAACAAGTATGTGCACCCTAGAAAAGATGGGAAAGATCATAAAAAATGTTAGGTAAAATGGATAATCATCTACAACATCACAACATCATTCATGGGAAAACTAAAAGCCACTTACAACCATCAAAAGTAAGGGTTACAACAACGAGTGTAGTGTAAGGAGAGAGGAGTTGCTAGGAAAATGAATAATCGGGCCAATGTAGAGTGGAAAAGTGACCAACTAGAAGTTTGGAAGAGGAGATTAATCAAGATTCCTTGAAAAAGGAACTCACGTCAAAGATGCTTTTTGATGGAAGTGACCAACATACAAACTCCGTATCACTTCTATCCGAAGTAAATGTAGATGAATGCGAAGATATGTTCTTTGAAGGAGATATTCCATTAAAGGAGAACCTTTAGGCCCTATACAGACATATATTGGCATAAATTGCAGTGTTATATTTGATGCATATGCATAACAGATCGTCTCAATCCTGACAATGTTGAAAGGCCAAAGTACAATGGCCACAAGCATACATATGAAGCTTATGAAGCCTACCCAATTCATGTTAGGAAAAGGCAATGCAAGCAATAAGTGAGAATGGAGACTTGTATGTAACTAAAAGAGGGGCATACATTAGAATTTTTAGGGCTACCAAATGCCCACACCTATTAACCAAACTCATTCTTGACAAGCTTTTTCTTTAACAAGTTTTTTTCTTATAAGTCTTTCCAAGTTTTTTTGCTGGTATTTTGCTATGCTTATGCCAATTTTTTTTCGACCATGGTGCAGGTAGAACCAAAAAGGTATTTGTCAGATCTGTCTTCCTCCAAGGAAGGGAGTTTGGGAAGGCTAGAGGAAAGTGAGACATCTAGTAAGTCTACAAGGGCTATATCAACTAGATGTCAGAAGATCAGAAGAAAATTCAACAAACGCATGAAATTTTTTCTCAAAGGAGGGGGGTCATGTTCCTATGATGATGAGATAGTGGGAGACATCGACGTTCCCTTAAGGTACCAACACCTAGTGATATTCCTCAAGTAAACAATGATTTTTGTGTGAATGAGAGGATATATAGAATTGCACCGTCATCATTGCATGGATTGGGATTGTTTTGCATGGACGTCATAAAGGTTGGATACGGTAGATGTACAGAATTGATGGAGTATGTTGGACCCTGTTACAACTATAGTGATTGGATGCGCCTGGTCCAATATACATGAAATATGCATATATATGGGTTGTCAACGAATTATATACAATTGAAAGACAAAGCTCAAAATAAAGGAGCAACATTGTACATGGACGGAAGGCCAAAAACAACTGGTAATATTGTGGGGTTTATAAACAGTACACAATCGAGGTCTACAATAAAGTAACCCAACTGCATATATGAGTCACGTGAAGGAAACCATGTCTTTGTATGTGCAAATAAATCAATAGATGCTGGTGAAGAACTGCTTATTGATTAGAATTTGAATCGTGTAGATACAAACACTGTTAGTATGGTTGTGGTACAACAAACAATTTAACCAACCTTTTATTAATTATTTTAACATCTATAGGACTTTTCGTTAGCATATAATTGTAATTTTCTACTTTTCATGTTTTCTTAGGTAACTTTTAGTATGTTTTTGATGCAGGGTTCTCTCAGGGGCACCTCCATCTCTGTAGATGTTTGTCGACCCGAGTCAAGGTAGCAGGTATACATCGATATTGCCAATGTAATATTAAATTTAGGATGGACATACAGATACACTGTTATGTATTTTCATTAGTATATTAGGTTTATTTATATAATCTTATCTATTTTCCATGCAGAGTGTTGATCAGGGAAGCCAACCGACTATTGATCAGCCGATTACAGCATCGGGGCAATAGCCAAACATGAATGTAATTCTCCATTTCAAATACTTTAAAATTGTAAACATGTATGTCGTGACACATAATGTTTATTTTGTTATGTATTCTTTCGTTTTTATGTTTGCCTTCATGATGGTAATGTTGTCTACCTTTTTTGTAGATTGACCAGGGAAAGTCCCTAGCTGTTGATCAGATGACTGGAGCCTCGAGGAAACCAGTAAACCTAAATGTAATTCCACATTCTGAATACTTAAAAAATATACACATATTAAACATGTAGCATAGTGTTTGTTTTTGTCCTGTATTTTTTAGCTTTTACATATTACGTTCATTGTGATAATGTTCTATACTTTTTTTGCAGGTGGCTGATCGAGGTAAATCCCACACCCTCGTCTAGGCGTCAGGTAATCCTAGATGTAATACTATGACTCTATCATGATAAACAATTTTTGTTAATATAATTATTTGCACACACTATTGCTTCAAAGACTAAGCAATTTTTTATATATTTCAATTGCAGACAGGGGATTCAGTTTATGAAACAGCGTCTCAAAACTCTTTACAGAATGAGGTCTCTCGGTTGATGAGAGATAGTGAAATTAGAGAGTCTGCAAACTCGTTGAGGGTGCTACAAAAGACAAGGGAAAAACAAAATGAGGAACTGATTCGTCTGACATTGGCAGTTCCACTAACAGAAGGGATCGAACAAAGGATTCAATTCTTGTTATAGCAATGTAAACAAGTGGACGTAATTTATTGAATAATAATGTAAATTCATTTATAAAAAAATTATAATATTTGATTTTATATGCTATTGAACTTATAATACAATGGTTTGAATTTACAACACACTATGGAGATTATCAGTGGTGGTCAAGGCAATGTTGGTCCTAGTGACCAAACCACTCCAAGTACACCACATACTGCTCCCATATTGTCCATTGAATAGTCGGAAACACTCTCTGTGACACCCTTGAGGGCAACCGATGCTGCCCCACCCACAACAGATGCTGCAGAAGAAGGGATGGATGCAGGGTTAGATAGAGATGTGGAAGAATTTCTTGGATCTTCTCGTGTGACTAGCACTGGTTCAATAGTGTGTACATTTTTGGTGAATGAAGAACTGGTTCCAATAAAGATAGAGAGGATTCCAGGTCATTATAGATTGTTCAATTTAGTTTTTATAATTTGTGTCTAATATACCGATAATATTTTTTAATGTTGACTAATGATGGCATTAATATTTTGCAGGAAATAATATATTTTATAAACATATGAATGATTTGGCCTTGGAGATCTTCGGGCCCACCATCCGCACAATGTGGAACAAGTAGCCAAAAGATTTAAAGGATTATCTGACTAATCGCTTGGTTAGTCTGTTCGGAAAAGATAACTTCAATACATCGAAGGCCCTATAGAAGCCTGGAAAACATCTGAATATTGTTCGAGACCAGTATAGGGTTCACCTAGAAAAGAACCCTAGGTATGAGCGCCCTCCAATGATTCCATCTATGGAGTGTAAGCCCTGGTGGAAGATGGAAAAGAGAAGGGCCTGAGAAAATCAGGAAAGATACCACCAGCTAGAACAGGGAGGTATGTAATACATTCCAAAATGTAGTGGTAAGCCTTATTATTACTAGTTTTTATATCAGTTTTGGTACATTGACTAATGTATTTAAAAACTTAATTAGGCTCTCAGACACATCTAAGGCCACCAAGGCAAGAATTGAAAAAATTGGCCAACACAAGCTTGGGCTTGGTGGTTACTCCAACTTGGCGCCCCGATATGTAAATATCGCAAAACTTGAATCCGCATCCAAATATCATACAAATTATTATTTTTGTTTTGTTCTGACAAAAAATGTAAAATTAATGACATCATGCAAATATGAAGGCCGACTGGTTCAAATGATTGCCCAGTTCTGATTACATGAAGCTTGGCTTCGAACAGGGCTTTGACGCCATTGTTGAACACTGGAGAAGCTTGTCTGGGCATACTGCACGATCTTCTGCTGATCCATCTGGTGCCCAGCTATGTAAAAACTGTATAGTTTAATTATAATTTATTAATGCTCATGCAATTTGTTCCTTATAAATAAATTAACATAAATTATTTATTCCTTTTTGTGCAGGAAAGTAATGGTCCCATTCATGTCGAGGATGTACATGACCAACCAAACGAAGATCATGCTTCTCATCCTGGTAATGAATTTATTAATGTGCTACTGTTTTTTATAGACCATTGCAGATGATGAACATTAATTCTAATTCTACACAATTCAACTGCAGAGCATGTAGATGCAGATAACACGAAACAAGTTGGGCCTGTACGAGATAATGTTGAACATGTTGATGTGCCCATGGTAGGTAAAGACACACATTAGTAATGTTTTTTTAAATGAATTACTCGAATTTATCAAAATATAAATATATTAATGAAAGATTTTGACATTATTGCAGAAATTCATTGCCCCTCGCCTGAAGTTCAACCTTGCGGGCAGACTAGTAGGGATACCGATGATCAAATTTCAGAAGATGTGACTCTAACTAAATATTTAAAGAGAAGAAAAGTAAAAAGGAAGTGACTAAACAAATTTTGAGTAATTCTTATTTATATTAAAAAAATAATAATAAAATAAAATAAAATAAAATTAATTAATGTTTTTTCCTCTGTTTCATGAATGAATGTTTGAATGAATGCTTTAATGAATGGTTTACTGATTTTTTTTCTTCTTCCATTGACTAAATGAATGTTTTAATGAATGGTTTTTTCAGCTGTTGAATGACTAAATGGTTTAATGAATGATTTAAAGAATGATTTAATGAAAGCATCTTTCAACTATTGAGTGAAATAATCTGCAGTAGATGCATTGTTATTTGGATTGTGAAATAGTGAAATAAATTGTTATTTGCAAGTAGATGCGTTGGGTTTGGGGAGTTGAGAGTGATGTGAGGGGGGGAGGGGACATAAGAGCTTCCACCTTCATGTGGTTGGTCCTGTTTAGTAGAGAATATTAAATTATTCTTGAAAGAGAGAGGAGCTCAATGAATGGTAAGGAAGAATACATTAAAAAACATCTATTTCTATAATGTTAGTGTATAATTTTCACTATTGCTATTTGAATCCTCCATTGGAACAAGTTACAGATAGCGTTGAGAAACATTTCCATAGTTAAGAGGCAAGAAATGGCATTTTGATTAGATCGATGGCCTTATATACATAGTATTTTTGGTTATCCATGTTTTATCAGGTGATCTATTCTTAACAATTAATTTACTTGAATAGTTGAATAGTATTGTAATTTACATTGTAATAGAATTGTATTTATTTAGATTGGTTTTGTTATTTTCATAAACAAACATAAATTTATTTGAAGGGTCCTAACATGAAACTATTGCAACAGGACAAAAAATGAAGTATGTTGAATGATGTTTTGAAAGGTAAAGCATAAGAAGACATTATGAAGATCCACAAATCAAGGTATATGTTTTCTTTTGTTTTATTGAGCTGTGTATTGGTTATTTATGCATGTGCACACACATACATTTAGTTGTTGATGATGCTTACCATACATTGAGGCAAACTTTGTTCTATCTGATCTAAACAATTACCCTAAATAGTTTGATTTATCATCATAACTGGCCCCTTGGTAATACTTTACCAATTCCATATAGCTAGGACAACAAAATTAAATGTAGGCATTCGAGTTTGGTGGGAATATGAAAGGTCAAAATATAGAAAAATATAGATAGACTTGTGAGGAAAATGGTATCGGAAGCGTTGTTTCCCTATTATTTCGCATGAGTATATTTTTATCTACCCCAGTTTATTTTTCTCCAGTAGTTTTTTAATTTGTTTCTTAATCTCATATCTTGTTCAACTTTCATGTTTGATTGTGCAGTGGAAAACCTATGTTTATATTTGTGCTTATCCCTGTAGGTTGTGAGTTTGGCATGGTACACATTGGTATTTTCACTTTCCATTGTAAATTTTCACCACAACATCACTGTGCACTTTATTACTCATAATTGCTAATTTGTTACAAAGTCTTCTTTGTGCAAATCTTTTATTAGGCATTTATATCTTTCTGTATTGCTTCCAATTTATCACTGAGTTTACAGTGGTCACTTAGAGAAAACATCTCAACTCTGGAATACAAAAGAAGAATGATTGCATTGATAATTTTGGTAACAAAGTATTGAGATCTGCTTGAAAAAATAAATATCTATTTGCTACTTTATTTTTGGAAGGCATTGTTTGAATGCTTAAGTTATAAAAACTGTTTATTTTTGTTGTTTTCAGACAATCTTCCAGAGGTATCCATGACCTGAAAAAGAGAATCAGTCATTTTCACTGATTTACAATGATAGATCACTAGATTTGGTATGACATCTTTTCGCTAAAGGAAACATTTTCACATTTGTTGGAAACAGTTTTGAGGTTCTTTCCCAAGGAAAAAATGTTTTTATTGAAGAAAACCCATTTGCAGCCATGACTTTTGGTGGTGTTGATCCTAATCACTTCAAGGGTAACATCAATATGCTCTTGTTACTTGAAAGGGTTACTGGAAGGTATGTAATAGAATCATGTTAGTTTTCCAGGTTTAAGATTGACTGTATTTAAGGATAAACACATGCATACCATGTTTTTTGTATGAGTCATAGTTACTAGTAGGTATGTCATGGGATTAATATACTCTAATAAATCATTTTTTCTATTTCCTTCAGTTTGACATGGGATACTTCCTCATTGACGATCAATCAATAGGTCAACATATAGTCCATCTTATTCAATTGGGCACATGATTGCTTCTTAAGGAATCTTATGAAATATTGATGGCATTTTATGAACATTTAGTTGCAGGTTTCTATGCTGGAGGTTGTGTTTCTATTGTAGATTCTGGAACTTCTATGCTAGTTGGTCCATCGGTAAAGCTTGCATACCTTTGATCTTTTGGAAATTTCTTGTATAAGTTAGTGGTGTTTTCTAGGTCTGTGCACGATATGCTATTGCTCAGGGGTGTGGCACATCTGATGCTTGTATGCTATTGAACTGTTTGATCATTGTACTATTGCAATGTGTGATTTCGATGCATGATGCATATTTAAAAGTATATGCATCTACCATTCTAGGTGAAAATTTTGATTTCCATGTACGTTCTTAAAAAACAGCCCTTCCAGCTTACCAAAAAACTCAGTAATATGCTATAGAATCCAACTGGCTCATTTTGAGGGAAGTTTTTCTTCACAAAGAAAAGTACGCAGATCATATTTCCAATGAGATAACCAATGTAATCCCATGGAAATGGATATTGGAACATGGGAAAGAAATACTTGACAAGTTGTGTATGCCATTTAACTTGAAGGGTAAATGGAGTAATATGAAGAAGAGTAATTACTGAAACATGTACATACATGGATGAATTAATTATGTCTATCTTGTTCCCAATCTTTCTCTTTGGAGGAAAACTGCTTGGAATCTCATGTGTAATCTCAACATATCCTTCTAGCATTCTACTCAATTATACTAATACTTCCTTCAAACAATGTGGATTAGAGATGAAAGATGAGCTGCTTGTGTTGTCATTACTTAACAAACTTGGCTCAGAGTAATCAGTCTTTGTCTCTACATTCCATTCCGGAAGAGCTTCCATGCCTAATTGGAATATGCCTTCTCTAGATTCTTTTGATGAGTCCTTAATACAAGAGCAAGATAAATTGTTTCAAATGGGAGTGATTCATACCTCCAAGAATCAAGCACTCTTAGCGACAGACTCAAACAATATGCAAGAAAGAGGGAAGAACAAAGGGAAGGAGACCAAAAACACTGATTCGAAGCCAAAGGAGAATCAAATATCTTTCGATGGAGCCTTAGGTTCCAAGAAAAAGAATAAATTTGAGAATACTGAGTGTCCATACTATATGAGAGGCTTTTATCCAGAGAGCCAGTGCATGAAGAATGCCATCGACTAGTTTTCAACATTCCTTGAATAGAATAATATCGCCCTTCCAAAAAGAGAGAAGAAGTTTGATGCTAGACAACTAACAGAAGGTCATGAGAGGTGCCATGCCTTGAAGGCTGACATCACTCAGTCGAAGGCTTACTTGATATATTCTAGAGAATTCAACCACATGGTTGCCTCTAGGGAATCCTTCACCACTTTGTATCTCTTAAGAGGACCTAGAATTCATATGGGGGATAATTTACAGATCCCAATTGTTGGGAGAGGTTCTATTAAAATCCAACATGGAGAGTTCAAGAATGTACTCTATGTGACCTCTCTTGCAACAAAATTATTATTTGTTTATCAGATGACACATACTGGCTCACCAAAGCAAGTTGTATTTGGTCTCAACTCAGTTGAGATATCATATATCTTAACTGGGAATATTATAGTGAAGGGTGTCGCAAACCATGTCTCTAAGGCATATGAATTCTCACACTTTCTTCCATACTCAACTCCAGTACAATCTCAGGAGCCATTTGAAAGGGGAGGTAAAACTCTCTTTCATCTCCATTTGCAAATAATGATATGTTGTAAAATTTTAGTTTTAGAAGATGAGGAACAATATGAGCATGATATTGATATTGATATTATACCTCAAGATGATCTAGATCCAAATCCAGCTCCTATTATGAATCAGAAGCCTAAATGGGACCAAAATCTCATTGAAGCAGCTGAATGGTGCCAAGAATCCATATGATAGAAGAAGAACGAGCTCCCAGTATCAGAATGAACATGTTGCACTCTCTCACATAGCTTCACTACCTATAGAGTGGTGCAACAAACTTCCACAATGATTCTACTTGATGATAGTGAATGATCTACAATTTGGCCAACTGATGAACAAAATGGGTCATTCCATTCCTCATCCAGAGAGAAGAGACAAAAGCAACATTCAACAGATCAGAAGAAGATGGAAAGGTTCACATGTGTAGTCCCAGGATGTTGATGCACAGAACAACCATGATTCTGCATGGCTATTCCACAGAGTTGCAAATTGCAGCAATTTTTTCACAAGTTTTTGCTCAAATATTTTTTTTCTTTTAAGTATTATAGCTTGTTTCCCGATTCTTGATTATTTTGAGGGTTTTTTTTTCCCATGAGGTTTTCTCCATTTTCCTTATCTTTATTAAGCAGTTTATTTTTTCATTTAGATTTTATGGATGACTTTTGGCCTAGTTGTCATGGCCCAAGTTGTCCAAAGTTAGGATTAGTTCCATTGGTTCCATTCGTGCCATCGATGCCATTGGTGCCATTGGTTTCATTGGTGCCACTAGTTCCACTGGTTCCATTGGTTCCATTGGTGCCACCGGTTCCAATCCCTACAGTATATGAGCCCACTTCGAGTGCCACCAACAACCTCCATCAGTTGGTCATGGTTGGTAAGCAGTAATGCTGAGTCAACATCCAGTTACAATCAGTTAAATCACTTTCAGTTAGTCTAGCGCCAGTTTTGTATGATTTAAGGGAGAGTGGCGCCTTTTTCCACCTTCTTCAGTAGTTAATTGATTGTAGACTGATTTATAAATCTAGAGTTAGACCAGTGAGTTCCATGCAGTGATTTAGACACACTGAGTTAGATAATTAGTAAACATGAGTTGGTAGATTCGAATCCTATCCATGGCATTTGACTTCTATTTATTGTAAGACCATTGTATTACTGATTAATGAATAGAGATTAATGTTGTGATTAACTGATCAATACTTATCAGTTTCATCTGAAATTTGTGGCACGAGTTTAATGTTCAGTGGACATTTTATTTGTTAATTCCACTACATAATTTCGCTTCTCAATTTCTCTCATTTTCCTATAGATAAATGGTTCACAAATTTAAACTAATCAGTTAGCATGAGTTGGTATATTCGAATCCTGTCCATGGAATTCAAATTCTATTTATTGTAACACCATTGTATTACTGATTAATGAATAGAGATTAATGTTGTGATTAATTGATCAATACTTGTTCGTTTCATATAAAATTTGTGGCATGAGTTTACTGTTTAGTGGAAATTTTATTTGTTAATTCCACTGCATAATTTCCCTTCTCAATTGCACTCATTTTCCTGTAGATCAATGGTTTCCAAATTTAACAAATTGCTCATGCATATGCTATACATGGAAATTAGGTGTTTGTCTTTACCATTATTCAAGTAATTAGACCAGTGATAAAGATGACCACAAAATGTCTTGAGTGCTACTAATTGTTTGAGAGGAACAAATACATGTGATAACTAACCCAAGATTTACAACATTTTTTTAGACTTAGCAATCATATAATTATTACTACAAAAGGATAATTAGGTCACAACATCAGTCACATGAAAAGAAGACAACCAAGCGCCATACAAAGTGTGGTTGTAATAGGTTTGGTATTTAGTTTGTACATAGATAGGAAGAGAGAAGGCGTTTCTTCCCTTCAACAAGTGAATTGACCTTTCTATATACTTGGACATTTTAGCTCTCCTAGTAGAAATTTTTCAATGGTATTAATATCATACTTTGGATCACTATAACTCTTGGAAAAAAAATAAGACTAGTTGGTCAATTTAGGATGAATCATAGTTTTTTTGGCTTCCAACTTTTCAAAAAATGAGCATATGTAAGTGTTCCAATTTCCCCTTTCTATATCACCTATTGGATTTTTCAATACAATTCTAAGTATTTTAAACCATCAACATTGGGACGTCAATCATTAATATAATGGGATAGTGTGGCATGCCAAGGATTCTTCTTTAAGCCTTTATATTTTGAAGAACCACATACTACAAGGGTTTCATAAAAGATATCCAATTGATGTTGAAGTACCATCAACCTAGGACAATGGCTGGAAGATGGCATGTTTCAATTGGTGGTGTAAACCAAATTTCCATTTTATCCTACCAACTTCTTATGGTATCTTTCTTTTGATAAGATATTGCGACACTTTTTTATTAACGGAATATCTTATGCATTTGAATTCGATCTTGAATCACAATACTACAAAATTCAATACATAGTTATTCACATGCAAGTGCATAAATAACATAAATTAAATTAGATAATCATAATACAAATAAAATATGAGCTTATTGCAAACAACGGGGGAGATCCTAATGAGATTTGAACAATATAAAATGAGATAGAATTTGAACAATTTGTCAACTGATATTATAATTTACTCTCCTTCTAGTTGAGCCAAATCAACAATTAATGTGTTTACATTCTTAGAAGAAATTTTGGGAATCAAATAAAAATCTAACTTCAAATAGACTTTTGAATCCAATTTTAGAGTATCTGGTGTGAGTTTAAATAACAATCGTATCCTATGGAGTATTGTAATTTATGTGTCTATATTCTCAAAAGAAAATTTGGGATGCATTTAACATTTTAACTCCAAATAAACATTCAGACGGATTTTTAATATAACCGGCACGTTTAATACAAATAATTGCATCAATGCATATAAAAGTAAACCTACAAGTGAGCTAACTTATGATAAGCACTTAAAAGCAACATCTACAATATCCTCCACAAAATAAAATATCCACATAATTTTAATGTTGGATGTTTGAATTTGTTTTTTTATTTTATATTGATGTGGTGTGTATCTACATACAAAATGCATCTGTGTGCTTAACTATTTTAGGTGCATTGAAATCTAAAATATTAAAAAATGGCACACATTTCTCATAATGAATCATGAAACCTAGTGGAAAAATGAGCGAGAATTTGATTTTCTAAAAGTGAGTTTATAATAGAAACCCTATTTATTATTTCATTATTTTCCAAAAGTTTGAGGGAAGACTTGTGCAATAGAGATTTACTAGGGAAGACTTTGGAGTGGTCATATTTTTCCAAAGAGCCAAATTTGTAAGGGATTGTAGGCCACAAACAACTCCATGGAGGAGAAATTTTAGGTATGTAACTTCGTATTATTCATCTCAAAATTATCCCCTATGTGTTTAAATTTTTACTATTAATTATTCATTCCGAGTAAAAAAAAAAGGTTTTCATAGTTAACTTCAATGTCGGACACCCTAAATTCTTGTTGCTTTCTTTCTATTTTATGTGGTTGCAAGCTTTACCATTAGGATTTTACCCTTTTTTCCAATGAAAAAATATTTATATTTGATATTTCTAAGTCATAAATCAGAATACATATGATGAATGTCCATATAAAGGTCACAATAAATTATCATGTCTACTAGATTCTACCATCCTATCACCCTTTTCTACATGATTTTTTATATACATATTTCCTATGCAATTTTCCCTTTCCTTAAATATCAGAACAAAAACATACAAAAACCATATCCTAGTAATCAAGAGGGTTGGCCTCCCTATACCAAAACTATGTCTTCCTTTTATACTTATAAAAATACATGTGACCATAATGAAATCAAAAGACATTAGTATAAGGAGTTTTCTCTTGATTCTTGGAGAGTTCCTTCTTTGTAGATTTGTTCCAATAAGTTTCCTTCATGAAGCATTAATGCTTCTTTAGGTAAATAGTTGGTATGTGAGTTAAAATCCCTATAGACATGTGCAAAAGTTATATCTTTAAAGGATTTTCTCTCCTCCAACGTATGCTTCATGATGTTGTCTAGGCGTAGATTTTCAGCCTTATATTTATTATTTTCCCATTCTATTATTAGTTTTGAGTCTAGGTAAACTTGTAGTTTTTTTATACCTTTCTCCTTAGACACTTTAAGAAGAATCCACAAATCATAAAACTCCATATGGTTGTTAGTGCCCACCCTTGATACATATTTGAGGCTAAAATTACATCTAGGATAGAAATAAAACAACTCTTGCACCTCATATGTTAGGTTCCCCTTGGCACGCACCATCAAAATATTCCCATGGAGTCTCATAATCAATGCTAGGCATCACCAAGGTCCTACTTCCTGCTACCTTTGGAACCTTTTTGTGTTGTTGTATGGGCATCTTGATTTTATGTGAAACTTGTTTGTGTGTTATATTCGACCCTTGGAAAATCATATGATTTCTAAACCACCACAAAATATACACTAAACTTGGAAGTGCCTTATAGTCTTCAATTTCGCTATCATTTAGCTATTCAAATAAGCAATCAACCAGTGTTGATTTGTCCCATATAGATGTGGAGACTATCCCTTGAGTTATCTCTTGCCAAAATTCTCTTGCATACATACAATTTACAAACACATGATCGATTGTTTTGTTATTATGCTTATATAGTATACACCTACTAGGACCAACCTAAGATATTTTCTTCAAGTCATCCTAGGTCAAAAGTTATTTTGTAAGCACAAACCAAAGAAGTATTCTTGATTTTGATATCCAATGCATTTTCCAAACCGCTCTCCACCACCGATGTCTCTCCTCAGGGGCCTCTTCCTCTACTCTTGTTGCACAACCAACCTTGACAAAATAATTATTTGTTGCTCGATTTTGGACCAACATAATTTATCTTCTACATATGATAACTTGAGTGCATTGTGTTGTAGTGTTGATACAAATTGAACCAATTCCTCTACCAAAACGCATTGAAGAGATACTTGTTAAGTTGAGATCCACCCTTGAATCCATGTGTTATTATGTTTGTGAGCATTTTTATCTCTTAAATTGTATGTTCCTTTATTATGCAGTATAATTAAAAAGTTATTAGAGGTCCAATTTTTTTATTTTTATCCTATCCATGCATCCTCCCAATTCTCACTTTTCTCCCATCCCACAGCTTCCAAGATAACCATTTCACAACTAAGGAGGAAGCACGAACCACTTCTTGCCAAACTATAGAATATCCATGTGTCTCTTTTCTATCTCTCCTGAACTAGTTTGAAATATCTCTATTTCTCAAATACTTTGACATCATCATGCTTCCCCAAACACCTAAAGTATAAGCCAATCTCCACATGATTTTTGAGGCTAGGGCCTTACTAAATATTTATATATTTTTAAATCCCCATCCTCCAAGCTATTTTGGTGATGGAAGACTACTCTAGTTTACTAGTGGCAATATCCATTCCTTTGCTCTTCTTCCAATCCACAAGACGTTGTAGCATTTTTTTGAATTTTATAGATATACATGTCGGGATTTTTGCTATAGACATCCAATAGACCAAGGTATTCTCTAAAACTGATTTTATCACGACGAAGATACCTCCTCTAGATAACTATGGATAACACCAAACTATGATTTTGGCTTCAATATTTTTATATATCTAGAGAAAATATTCAAATTTGTATCTCACACATTTTAGCATAAAACCAATATATTTTACCCATATGACAAATCAATCATATTCATAAGAAAAAGAGAAACATGGGTCCTGATAACCTTGGATAATTCATTCACCAAGAGCATGGACTTGTTCATATTTATTAACATTTTGGTTTCATTATAGTAGAGGTCCAAGAATTCCTTTAGTTTCTTTAATTCTTTCAATGAACCATGTCCAAATACCGTGATGTCATCTATAAATAGGAGGTGAGTGATGATTTCTAAATATTATATATTAATCCCCTTCAGCTCACCCCTTCTTGTAGCATATTTCAATGGAAAACTAAGCCCTTTGGCCACCAATAGGAATATAAAGGGTAGGAGAGAGCATCCTTTCATAATCCCCCTTGAACTAGTGAAGAAACTAGATGGGTCACCATTAATCAAAACTGCGAAGGATGTTGAAGAGATACATCCCATGTTTTTTTTTCGAAGTGAACTTTTTGCTCCAAGAATTCGAATTCTGAGCCTCTAGGTTTGCTGTCGGCGGTTCATTCTAGTTCTGTCCATTATGTGGTTTGGCCTCTGTTTGGTGTTTCTTTTGGAGGTCGGCGTTCTGCTGAGGATCCTTGAAGTCTCTGTAGGTTAGATCTTTGATTGCTCGTCTTAGTAGTTGGATTTGTGTGGATTAGTCTCCTTACTGGACTGTCTTGCTGGGATTTGAGATATTTTGTGGTCTTAGATGAGTCTGATTTGAATTCTCTAAGGCTTTCTCTCCCATGGCTTTGCTGGGTTTAGTGATCTATTTCCCAGGCAGTGGTATCTTTTGCTTTCCTGCTGCTTTAAGCAGAGTTCTTGATTCGGTGGTTTTTTTTGACAACTTGGGTGCTTCTTTATTTTTTTGGGTGCTCTTTCCCTTGCTTCTCTGTGTTATGTGGTTATGGCTGATGGAGGGCGATCTACCCATCCTCCTAATCTTTTAGCCTTCAGAATATTGGTTGCATTAAGTATCAATAGGAAGTCCTCTCAGACTCAGCAGTCCGTTGTCAAGAAACTTGACAATATCCCCTCGGTGGCTCTTCCTATAGATCAACCTTTTCGAACCGCTTTGAATATTACAGAGCGGTATTTGATTGGCCAATTCATTGGTCTTTGGTCATATCCCAAAGCAATCGAAGGGTGGGTTCTCAAAAACTGGAAACCTCTCATCTCTGAAGGCATCTGCAGCAATCTGATAGGTAAAGGTTATTATCTTTTTCTTTTTGAAAGCTCAGAGGATAGAGATTTAATTTTTAGGAATGGGCCATATTTCATGGGTCCCCAAGGAATTTAATTGAATAAATGGACCCCGGACTTGACCCGAATCAAGATGTCCCTTCTGGTGTCCTTGTTTGGGTTAGACTGTCGTATCTCCCTCTCCATTGTTGGAATTCGACGTCTCTTGAAGCTATAGGAAATAATTTGGGAAAGTATATTGACAGGGATGAAAGAAGAGGTCGATACACCTGTGCTCGAATTTGTGTTGAGGTTGACCTCGAGGTAGGGATTTCTGAAGCTATTAAGATGGCAGTAGCAGATTGAAATCATGTGCAGGAACTTGATTACAAGCAACTACCGTTTAAGTGTCGACATTGTCATGGCTATGAGCACTTTGCCATCTCTTGCAAGAAGAAAGTTGAAGAAGAAGCCTCCAAAGAAAAGGGATAACAATGGACATAAGTCCAAAAAAAAGTACAACAAAGCAAGGAAATAATTATAAGGGAAACATAGTAGAAGTTGGGCCAGGAAGCAAGCCCCTCAAATCAAAACAACATGAAATTGGACCAGTTTTGTAAGGTGTATCAACTCAAAACAATTTTGATGCTCTGTATATCCCCGAGGAACAAATTGCAGCATCTGGAAAAACTATGAAGGTATTAACATCCCAAAATAATTATGATATTCTTAGCATCCCTGAAGAGTCTCCTTCAGTTCTTGAAGATGGCAAAGTTCCCCAATATTTTGACCAGATTAGAGAAGAAAACAATGCTTTAGTTAAAACAAATCTTGGACTCACTACTGAGGGATACTCTCCAACTTATGCAGAGATGGAAAAAAAAAGAAAACTATGGGAAACTCTGCCTCATCTGAAGAAGATTCAGTTGAAAGATCCTCAAAAAAAGGGTGAAAACCTCTCAAGCAGGTTCGAGAGGAAGAAGCAGAACGTCTGAAGATGCAAGGGAGCCAAGCTACAATTGAGATATCAATTTCTAGGAACACCAAGGATAGACCTTCAAAAGGAGGTCCTACTCCCTTTGTCAATCTTAAATAATGAACATTGTCTCCTAGAATTGCAGAGGGCTTGGAAACTCTCCGAAAGTGTAAGCTATAAAAGATCTCATTAGAATGGTTTCTCCAGATATTTTATTGCTCCAAGAGACAAAAATAGACAAAGACTCCCTTCTGTCCATAAGTAAAAAGTGATTGAATAAAAATAATGGGTTGGCTGTGAGTGCTCGTGGTTTTGCAGGTGGAATTGCTACCTTGTGGTCAGAGAATTTCTCTCTGTCAAATTCTCATTCAACGCAACATTGGATTTTCTCCGAACTCCGGTATCTTCCTAGTTTGAATTTTTTTGCTTTGTTCAACCTCTATGTTCCTGTTAATATTCAAGAGAAACGAGATTGCTGGTCCTCTTTGAATGATTTTATTGCTATTAACTCCATTTCAAATATTTTGATTGCTGACGATTTAAACTTAATGCTTGATTGTATGGAAAAGAAAAGCGGCTTATGTGGGAGATATAACGTACTCACAAATGTGGAGAAATTAATTAATTCATGGGACTTGATCGATTGCAAGCCTAAAAAATGAAGATATACTTGGTCGACTAACAGAACTGGTGTAACTAATATCTTTGCTAGGCTGGATTAGTTTCTTGTTCAGAGCTCTCTGCTATTGGAAAAAAAGATTATTATATCCTCCAACATTCTGGAAAAGCTCACATCGGACCATAAATCGATTTTTTTGAAACTAGAAGAGGAACATGACCTCGGTCCCATTCCCTTCTGGTTCAACCCTTTGTGGATTGGTAGAGATGGGTTTTTAAACTTTATTTCCAAGGCATGGGATATTCCAATATTTGGATCCTCGAATTATGCGTGGGAGAGGAAACTCAAAAACACTAAAACTGCTTTGAAAGAATGGATCAAGCTCTCTCAATCAAATCCACTCAGTGAAAGAAAAGAGGCTCTGAAAAAGATGGAATAAATTCAATTGGACATGGAAGAATCAGAAATCACCTCTTCCATGTTCAAAAAAGAGAAACAAGATCAGTTTAATGCCTTTCATGCATTCATAAAAGAAGAAGAATACTGGAGGATGAATTCACGCAGCACTTGGCTGAAAGCAGGAGATCGAAATACATCATTTTTTCATAAGCAGTGTAGAGCTATACTTTCTCAAAATCATATCTCAGAAATTACCTCTTCGTCTGCTGTTTCTATTTCAGGAAATGATCAAATTAAACTTGCTACCGAAGTTCATTTCTAGAATCTATACAAAAAAGATGGATTCATTGATTCTAATTTAACCTCTGAATTCCTGACTAATATTCCGTGCTTGGTGAGGGATGAGGAAAATGAAGAGTTAATCTAGCCTTTTTTGGAGAAAAAGATCATTGAGGTTATTTGGTCTATGGGATCACATAAAGCCCCTAGATCTGATGGCTTCTCTTTTCATTTCTATAGAGTCTGTTGGTCAATTATTAGGAAAGATTTTCTTTGGATGATCAAATATTTTCAGTTTAAAGCCAGAGTGGGTGGATGTACAAATTCCACTTTCCTTGCTCTTATCCCTAAAGAAGTAAATGCCTCTTCTTTTGATCGATTCAGACCAATCTCACTTTGTAATGCTTCTAATAAATTTTTGTCTCTAAAATTTTAGCTAACATGCTTAAAACCATGCTTGGGAAGTTGATTTCACCTCTTCAAGGAGGTTTTGTAAAAGGGATGCACATTCTAGACAATGTGATCCAAGTTCAGGAAGCCATGCTTTCTAGTTTCCATTGAAAAGAGAAGGGCATGTTAATTAAAATCGATATGGAAAATGCATTCGATAGGATAAAGTTATTTTCCTTTACATAGTTCTCCGCTCTTTTGTTTTTTTCCCTGCCTTCATAAATTTGATAAAAGCATGTATTGATAAGCCATGGATAGCGCCATTGGTTAGTGGAAGACCAACCAATTTCTTTCAATCTACCAGGGGCCTTTAGCAGGGTTGCCCTCTCTCGCTGATTCTTTGAGAAAAAAGTTAACAGCAGGGAAGATTGAAGGGATTATTTCGGGCATCCTTCTAGATAGTGGTGTTGAAGCTATTAACCATGCTCTATTTGTGGGTGACACCCTGCTTTTGGGAGGGGCTTCTCTCAAAATGGCTCGAGTTTTTGTAGAAATCATGCACCATTTTTGTATTATTTCAGGTTCTCTTATTAATAATCACAAAATCACTGTATATGGTTGGAATGTAGACCAATATTCTATTACAAATATCTCTTAGATTTTAGGCTTTGAAGGTTTTTCTAATTGGGTTAAGGTTAAGTATTTGGGTCTCCCTTTAACTTTGGGAAAAAATAACCCTTCTCTCTGGTTGGAAATTATTGGTAAGATTAAAGCCAAGATTGCCTCGTGGGGTGGCCACTGGCTCACTAAGGTAGGGAAGCTTACTTTGATTAATTCTACTCTCTCATCTTTTCCTATTTACCAATCTTCTCTTCTCCTGGCCCCTAAGTTGATTATGGATCAGATTTCCAAACTGTTCAGGGACTTCCTCTGGAGTGGGGGAAAAGGAATTCAGAATCGAATGCATTTGGTCAATTGGGATTTTGTTAAAAGACCTTTTTCAGAAGGGGGTTTGCAAATTCAAGATCTGGCATTGGTTAATTTAGCTATGGGAGGAAAATTTCTATGGCATCTTTTCTGAGATAAAAAGAATCCAATGAGTCTAATATTTTGGAAGAAATATCTAAAAGGAGGATCTCTCAGAAATATTCAGTTGCAAAACACTTCCACTGGCTTTATTTCATGGAATATTTACAGAAAAGGTCTTGATTGCTTTTCTAAGCATCTATATCATATTCCTGGAAATGGAAGACATATGCTCCTGTGGGATGATAAAATTCTTGGCAATGCCCCCCTCAAATATGAATCTTCCCTCACTGAAATCAAGCTTTGGTTGACTAATAAAGGGATGTTAAGACTATTAGATATCACTTCTTGGGACAGTCATGGTAATTGGGAAGCATGGGTTATTCTTGAACCTCCCGTGTGTGCTGATTCCTCTCTGTTTTCACAAAGAATCGTGCTATTGAATTTTCTATCGGGCAAAGCTCCCATCCACTCAATGTGCAAGGATGTTTGGGGTTGGGGTCCCACAGGCTCTTATTCTACTCAATGTGGTTTCTTGTTAATGCAAAAATCTACTGTCTCCCCTCATAGCACAGAGTTATAGAATTATGTATGGAATAAGCCCAGTCTTCCAAAAAATAATTTTTTCACGTGGACTCTTATGCACCAGAGAGTTATAACTCATGAGAATCTGTCAAAACGTGGATTTTTTGGTCCTTTCAGATGCTGTTTCTGCCTTCAGGCTACCAAAACCGCAGTTCATTTTTTGTTTGCTGTGATTTTATTGAGAAAGTAAGGGTTTTTTTTCTTCTGTGTGGGCTTCCTTGTCTTTCTGTCCCTTCGAATTTTGAACTTGTCAACTTGCTTAAGTCCTGGAATTCAAGGCATCCTGGCCTTCCTTCAACCAGTTTCGAATGGAAGAAAATATGGCATGTCTTGTCGAATTTTTTATGGTGGAAAATTTGGCTAGCTAGAAATGATTCGATTTTTAACAACAAAGTCATAACGCCAGAAATTATAGCAATAAAAGCTAAGGCTCTTCTTTTGGAAGTATTTGGAAATGTACAAATTAACACCATCAAACTTGAAGCTGAGCATAAATGGCTTGGCTCTTTGCTTGCATATAAAGTTCAGCTGGGTGCAGGCAGGCCTGTTTTTAAATCAAGTTAGAAGGTCAGAATTACGGAAGAGGAATTTCCAGAATGGTGGAAAAAGGAAAAAAAAGCTTCAATCTTCTTCGATGGTGCATCAAAAGGAAATCCTGGGAAAGCTGGGGCAGGAGGATTGATTTACTACCCTGGAGGAAGGCCCAAAACCAGTTTCAACTGGGGAGTTGGATATCTTACAAATAACCAAGCTGAGTTATTTGATCTTCTAAAATCCTGTCAAATTGCAAAGGTAGACGGTCATAAAAACATTCAGATCTTTGGAGACTCAATAATAATTATTAAAGTTCTAAACTTATCTTCTAAGTTCAATAATCTCAGTTTGAATGTGACAATGCAAAGATTGCACTTCATTTTGATCGATTTTGTTTCTGTATCCTCCTTTCATATTCTGCGTGACTTGAATAAGCTGGCAGACTTCAAAGAAAACCAAGGTTTCCTTCTCCCTATCGGAATGTTAAGCTTGAATGACGGTCCCAGTGTTATGCATCCTATTCCCTAACTCTAATTTGAGAAGATTTGTAACCTAGGAGATGTATATTTTGGAATTCTTTGTAATTGGGTGAAGGCCCATCAGTTTTTTATAAAAAAATAAGAATTAATCGTTTTGGTTAAAAAAGAGAGAGATACATCCCATGATCTAATTCACTGTCTAGAGGTTCATTCCCATATGAAGTAACATAAACCTCAATAAAAAATAATTTACTCTGTCATATCTATCATCAAGATTGCAGGTTGCAAGTTTTTTAATTTAATGGAATGCATCCCTTCATGTGAAATTGCCACTGCATCATGCATTTGGAAATTATGGAGAAAACCGAACAATGTGCTTGAAATAATACATGATAGAATAAGATTTAAGCGGTTAGCAATGACTTTGGAAATTAATTTATAAATCAAATTACAAAAGGATATAGGTTTATTGTCCTCGAAGGAGACAACATTTTGTTTCTTTAGAATTAGGGCTATAAGCGTTGAATTGATCACCCCCATCACCTTTCTAGAAAACCTAGATTCTTCCACCACTTTGAAAATGTCATCTTTCATGTAAACAAAGAAACCCAAATAAATTTCAATCGAGAGTCCTTATTGTCCTAGAATCTTCCTTCTATTGAAAGATGACAAGGCATGTTTAACTTTGTCTGTAGATACTTTAGCATCTAAGGATTTGTTCATCTCCTCATTGATTGATGTTGGGACTAATTAAACATTTTTCACGATCTCCCCAATGTTTTCCTCTTCTGTTCTTTGGAAATGGATTTGAAATGGATTCTTATTACCTCAAATTTGTTCTTGAAGGAGCTATAGTCCTATTCAGATTTTCAATCCCCCAAATTGTTTTTATGTGCTTCCTAAAATTATCATATTTATGAAAAAATGGTGTTATTATCCCCTTCATGAATCCAAAGAGATTGATTTTTTAGTCTCTAGGTGATCTCTTCTTTTTCCAATAGATCCTTTTTCTTATATTCTAATTTTTCTAATTCATTGGCATCCTCATTCTAGAAAGTACCTACACTATTGTTGTCAAATAACACATGAATATCATCTTCTACACCATTTATGTCCTTCATTATTTTTCTTGCAAAAGATTTTGACAATTCATTTAGAACCAAATTTACTCTTAAGATATTGTTTGTGAATTGTTGCATGGTCAAGACCCCTACTTGTGGAGACATATGATTCTAGTTTGAAATTCTCAAATTCTTGAAGTCATGCTATAGAAACTAGGCATGATTAAATTTTATGGTACTAGGATGTTTTTGTTCTTCTATTTCCATCTTCAAGAGGATAGGCATATGATATGATTTCCCGTCATTCCCACCCAATATTTGACCAAAAGTATGTCTAATATGAAACTTTCAACCACAAGGAACCTATCTAGTATTTTAGAAATTCTTTCATCACCCCTTCTGGTGTTTCTCAAAGTTAGGCAAAGTTTGACCAACTCAATGTGTATTAAATTATGAGTTTGGTAAATATGAGTGAAAAAATCACCCATTGGGTCTTGCCATGCCTTTTATCCCCAATCTCCCTCAACAAATATGTGAGATTTAAATTATCACCTAGGATTATTTTATACCCTCCTAACAATCCTGTATCTGCTAAATTCTCCCAAAAGGGTGTTTGATCGTTGTAGCATCCATAAACATTGAGAAATTTTATGCTTCCTTATGTCCTTTGTTAACAATTCAACCACATTGATTGAATTCAATAGAGAAGCATAAACAAAACAAATTTGTCTTTGCAACCAAGTACTAGGCCACGAGACAATCCTTCAACATTTAAAGAACAAAAGTTTCAATATTTCAATACAATAGATAAAAAGTCAACAATTTTGTGTCCCTGACATGTTTCTTGGAGCATTAGAAAATCAAGCTTAAACACATCAAACAATTTTTTGAGAGCTAATTGTTTTTAGTCCCCCCCTAACCTATGAACATTTAGGGAGAGAACAATATTTTTCAGACCAAAGTCTGGTATTTCCCCGCTCTAAGAGCCATTTCTATGGTTTTTTATTTACCTTCTCTCCCTTTCTCTTCACCTATGATTTTGCTAAGGAAATATGATATTTCCTACCTATATTCATGGCTTCACCTTTATCCAGAATTAATCCTCCAGTTACTTCCATATACTCTACTCATGAATATTTTTTAGATTTGAGAAGGTGATTTGATTTGTTGGAGGGGATATGGACTTTTTTTTCTTCTATGGTGAAGGTAAGGTCTAAACAATGGACATTCTAACTTCCTTTACATCGAGCATGTTATCTTGGCCATAAACATCTAAAGGAATTTGTCACAATGTACAAGAGGGCCTTGGAAAGATTTGTTTAATTGTCCTTTCCCATTGAGATACCATTAGACACCCTTACACTATATTTTCAGGAGTAAAACCAACTGTTTCTACTACGCCTCCCCCTCCCGCTTGTAAATATGAATCAGATTCCTAAATGTAATTATGAACTATTTTTTCATAGGGAAGTGGGACTGATGAGTTCATACCTTTTTCATAAATGTCAAAACCCGAATGGGATATCTGATTGTCCTTGGAACCTTAATTAGTGATGGTCTCAAAATCACTTAAGTATCACTATCTAGGAAATTTGATGCCCTTGGTGCTTACTCACTTGAATTTTTTTCCCATAATTATTTTATCTTTTTTTGTGTCCTTTAATTCTTTAATACACGATGCTCTAAGATGGCCAACCTCATGATACGTTCCATAACAGAAGGGGAGCTTCCAATAGTCCAATTTTTGTGTGAATACCCATGAGCCCCAAACTATGTCCATCTTTGCTAATAAACCTTCTCTGAGGTCTAATTCCTTCAAGATATGGGAAAACCTTTTATCTACCTCTTTCTCCCATCCTTCTTCATTGGTGACAAAATTCCCTAGGGAATTTCCAATGTTTTCCATTATCCTCTGGTTTCATAATTCCCATGGAATAACCATAAGAATAACCCAGATATTTTGTATGAAAAAGGGCTCGCCCCTTGAGTCAAAGCTGCAAACTCATTTCTTTAGATAGATGGCCAAGGGTCCCCATGAGCAATCCTTAGCCAATATCAATGAGACATCATCTTTATACTGAAAAGTAACTCTAATCCACACGCAAAAAAGGATATGAAAGACCAGGATGTAACCAAGCATTGGTTTCCAATGGAACTCTAACGAAGTAATAAGAGAAGAACTATTTATCCACTTTACCATAAAACAATCGATAATTGCATGCGCCATAAATCCTTCCACCATGCAAATATTATCTTTATTTTGACAAATACATTTTTTCTTCTTCCATTGTGTTATGGGGTTCTTGATCCCTTCAACCTCTTCTCAGACTTTGTTATTCCCCTTCACATCTCCATCAACTAGGGGCTTGACCTTCTGATCACCAAAACTAGTAGAAAAATAAACTACCCCTTGTTTCACTAGATATTGGAGAAATCCTTCCCAAGTCTCTAGTGTAATAGACATGGTTTGACTGTTCAATTTAGTAGAGGAGTTAAGTTCCTTACCTAGGGATTCCTACAAGACTTTAACATAAGAGCTTAGAGTAATTGTGGGATTTACTTATGATATGTGACATACTTGTCGAGGTAGATCTATTGTAGTAAACTCTTTAGGATGGGGGATACCTAGAAAATATGCAAGAATCAGATTCCCCGACTGATGTGAACCATATTGTGCATTTACTAGTGATGTTTTCAACCATAAGTCCACTAACTCTCGTTGAGTACAAGATATATCCTTCGAGATTAGGGTTTTCCTCCCTATAGTCCACTGGTTCACTGATAGATTCCTCCTTCAAGGTCGACACCGTAGTGTTATCTAGGCCTTGAGCCTCCTTTCCCATAGTAAACTTAAACCACCCCCACCAAATTAGACCTCACACCAAGACCTAGGATTTTACCCTTTCTACTATTTCATAATGAGACATTTTTTTAGACATTGAATATTTAATGGATTTGTATATCTATATATGGGGTGATGGGAATCTATTGTAATGGAAACACCTATTGTAATCGATCCAAAAACATGTTCCTATTAGTAAAAAAATGCTTTAGTGATAATCAATGTGCACTATATAGTATAATGCACAGGAGCCTTTTTTAGAAAGAACATTGATTTAGATGTAGGTCATATTAAAAAAATATGGGTTTGATGGTGCAATATATACAAATAATACACACCAATGCTCTTATTATTTTATAGTACACCACTAAATTTTAATATTAATATTTTTTAAGATCAACATTCTTGCACTAGTGCATATACATGTGTATGATGCACCGATGCGTATTACCATACAACGTGCACTAAATAACCCTAAAAACATTGTTAGCTTGAAATTCTTTTCTTTATTTCTAAACATATATCATAGTTTTGTATTTTATGATACATGGCATTTATTGATAGAATATGTCTAATAGAAGTTCAAAGAAAAAAAATGTTGCAATGTGTACGATGGGAACATATCTCAAAAAGAGAACAAGGCAAGTTCTTTGAGATTTTCCTATAAAATCAATATATTTGAATTACATGTAAGTTTAAATAATGTGTGTTGGTTAACATGTATCATACAAAATAAAAGCTTAAAGAATCTCGATAGTATTGGTTACATTTTAAGTGCAAAAGAGGGTAAAACTTTGATGGAAACATTGCAAAAAGATAAATTAAGTGAATTAAAAGGTAATCAACATGAAGTTTTTCTTTGAAATTTCATTAATAATGTACTTCTTAATAATAGTTTCTCACATGTTTCAAATACTCTCTACACATTTGTTGAATGTTTTTCAAAACACAATAAGGAAGGGAATGTCTTGCAAAAAAAACAAAAAATATGAAGGATGATAAATGATGATGAATTGGTCCCCAGTTCATGTAGATTGATGATGTAAGTTAATAAAAAATGAGAAAACATTTATAAAATTATGAGGAATATAGTGGAAAGAAAGTATAGATGTAGTTTCCTCTTAGAATACAAAAACAATTCAAGACTCCAAGAATCAAGTTATGTAAACTACACCAAGCAATTCTAGAAGAATGGTCCATGAGATGTCTCCAACTTGGAATAGAAAAAACATACACTAACAAAAAGAATAATTTAAAAAGTATTATTCCTAAACATGTTTCTCTATAATATATGTACTTTTACAAAAAATTATGAAATTAATATTTCGGCTATATTTACTTTCACATCAATATAAAAAGTTATTTTTTGTGCTTTTTGTTTTTCAAAGAGATTCTGAAATTTCGGAATGAGGAATGAGATGATATATGAAACATACTATCAAGGGTATCCAAATATGTGTACAAGGAGATGGTTGAAAGTTCATGTAGAGTGATGATGTAAGTTAATAAAAAAATGATTTTTTTTATGAAACTATGAGGGATATAGTGGAAAACATGTATAGACATAGTTTTCTCTTACAATACAAAAACCAATTGAAGACTCCAAGAATCAAGTTATGTAAACTACACCAATGATATTTCTCCAACTTGCAATAGAAAAAACATACACTAACAAAAATAATCATTTAAAAATTATTATTCCTAAACATGTTTTTTCTATAATATATATGTACTTTTACAAAATTTTATGAAATTAATTTTTCGGCTATATTTACTTTCATATCAATATAAAATATTTTGTTTTGTTCTTTTCGTTTTCCAAAAAGATTCTGAAATTTCAAAAGGAGGAATGAGATGATGTATGAAACATGCTATCAAGGGTATCCAAATATGTGTAGAAGGAGATGGTTGAAGAAATGAACATCATTGCATCACAAGAGGAGTAATTTCAATAACAATGTGCATCAAACATATGTAATCATTGATTTTTTTCATGAAAGTGCATTTAATTAAATTGTTGCACAAATACTAATTTTCAATTATTTTATTACGTAAAAGAAAAGAATTGGAACCCATTTAGCACATAATAAATGAGGAGGAATGAAGTGATTGCGCCGAAGGGCACTCTACAACCCAATATGGGAGAGATCTTGTAATGTTATGTAACATTCCTCTTGGAAATGTTGGCCATAAAAAATATTTTTTTTAATTATCCTCCAAAATAAATGTCGGCCACAAAAAAAACCTAATATGGGGGAGATGTTGTAATGTTCTTACCTAACAAAACAATAAAAGATAAAAAAATTTAAATACGACAAAAAAAATGTTGGTCATGCACATGGTTTTAAAACCATGTGCAATGCCTCCTAAACAACCCATGGTTTTATTGTACATGGTTTAGGAGGGACTTGCAAATGGTTTTAAAACCATGTGCAAGGTCTCCTAAACAACCCATGGTTTTATTGTACATGGTTTAGGAGGTCGTTGCAAATGGTTTTAAGACCATGTGCAAGGCCTCCTAAACAACCTATGGTCTTAGGAGGGCCTTGCACATGGTTTTAAAACCATGTATGGGGGAGATGTTGTAATGTTATTTCCTAACAAAATAAAAAAATAATAAAAAATATTGTATGTAGGCCATAAATAGTATTAAATATTAATAACACAAATATTATATATAGACCTTAAATAAAAAGATGTGTCTTTTAGTCTGAATCACACCAAAGCTGATAGTTGAGTGCAATACTTAAGAAGAGGTTTGCACCTCCAAAGATTTAATCCCTCTCCGCGCTTGATAGCGCCTAGGATTTGAATCTATGTTGGTATCTAAAACATGCCATTAAGGATATCCAAAAATGTGTACAAGGAGATGTCCAAGAAGTGAACCTAATTGCATCACATGAGGACGAGTATCAATAATGATGTGCATCAAATATATTAATCATTGATTTTGAATTTTACGAACATTTAATTTAATTATTGCATAAAATACTAATTTTCAATTGTTTTGTTACAGAAAACAAAACAAAATGAAACCCATTTAGTACATAAGCCTGGGATGACAAGATAGAAATTGATGATCGCAAAGATTTTGAGTTATAACTTGTGTTTTCCTTACTTGAGATTTCATATTTGGTGCAATCTTTATATTTTATTTAATTTACACTCATCCTTGGATGTCTTATAATAGGTGATAACATACAAAGAAGATCCATTTGAATAATTGATTTGCATTGGGACAAGTATGGGTTGTGAGTAAATGTTGGAGTATTAAAAGTTAGCTGTGCAATTTGTAAGTAGCTATGTTGTTTATGTCCCTCATTTTATAATTACTGGGAAAACAAGAAACCATAATATTAATTATATCTATGCAACTTTGTCATGTCATTTAAAACTTGTAGGAAACAAAGTATGGATTGGAGCGAACATAAGAGTTGTTGATAGAAAATACGAGGAATGGATTTCAAAGAACATGTATTGTTTATGAATTACTTCTTGTGATGATACACTTTTCAATTTATATAATCATGTATATGATATTATAATTGTAGATATATTCATTCCACTTTATTTCTATGTTTGTAGATGAAATATGAAGAGGAGAAACAAAATCAAGCCAAAACCAACAAAAGTTTAAGCTAAATAACCCAAGTATAATATCGCCTACAAGTGATGCATAAATGAGTCATGCAAGCAACTCAAGCAATGAAAATAGTTTGACTAAAGAATGACAATCAATATAATTGAATGTTAATGAAAGTTGTATGTTTTGAAATGTTTGTCTGTGAAAATCAAATAATTTGTTTAATGTACTAGACATATTGTTTCAATTGGATGGCCACAATTAACAATAAATGTAACAACTAGATATTGAAATTTTGATTATTGCATGTGGACATTTATGTTGTCCCACTTTGTATGACCAAGGTTCTTATTCATATATAATAAAATGTTTTTTTTTCTATTGCATTTCCCAACGTTTTAAAATCATATGTTGTTGATTTTTTTTTGTAAGCTGCAGGAAATTTCATAATAACATAGGTAAAAAAGCAGAGTACAGAGTATCAAAATCATGCTACCGGGGCCTGAGAATATTTGGCCACCTACTAAGACTTTCAAAAAAGCTAGAATTCATGTTTAGTTGTTCCAAAATTAACAGACAATCATTCCTAGAGCGGTAACCCCCGACCGACATATTACATAATAGGTAATTAAGACTGTGAATTGACGTAAAAACAAAGCATCGATATATTAGAGGAAGCCAATAAAACTAAAAGACACAGAGTGAACTAGGGATGGTCGTGGAGAGTCTAGGAGGTAGCTTCCTCATGTGTTGCTTCCGACACTTCCTCCAGTATGGGACATGGTCCATATTCATCATTGCGCGCGTGGTGTGGCTGACTGGTCGGTTGTAGCTCTGGCAGAGGTTGCGTGTCTCTGTCATTGTTGGGTTCCTCATGAACCCCTTTTGCATGTTGGGGGCCAGCTTTCACCATTGTTGTTAGCTGGGTGTTGTCCTGGTGCTCTTGCTTGGGGATAGTGGGCATTTTTGCTGCTATGAACATCTCACCACCCATACCATGCTGCTCCACGTTCCTGTTACCAACCATCTCTTCATCACTGCGAGCAATGGTGTGGTGTTGCCAATTGAATTTTGCTTCAAGGTTATTCAGATACTCGTCAGATTGGTTTAGGAAAGTCCTTATGCTCTGCACCATATCTCTTGCTCCACTCCATTCATTTGTCAAATCTTCCATTAGCATCCCCATCATTTTCTTGATCATCCAATAATGGTTGATTCTTACAACATTTCTCCTTGAAGCTAGGTGCTCAGAGACGATGTAGGACTCCCAGTCATCAATCATGCATCTTACCGGCATTGAGACCTATGATGCATAGACATCTGTGGCGCCCAAGTTAAAATTCCGCTTAGCTCTTCCCCGACCAATGTTGCCTCTCCTCGGTGTGCCTCGTTGCCTTGGCATTTTCGCACGCTATTCAATTGCCTGGTTGACAGAGCAGAAGACCAATAACACCAGGAAGATAATCGGGCTGATATCTTTGAGGTTGACGGGCTCCATATTGCTCTTGGTTGACTTCATTAAACTGTGAGAAGGCACACGCAGACAATAACTATGCAATGAATTTGTTTTGGGCATCATAACCCTTCGAATCTACAGACCGTAGAAACGATTAGACGTCCCAGTTTCCTGCGGGGTTGGCTTGAAGCTCAGCAACTTGGGCATTTAACTCCTGCATGAATTAAACCCCACATGTACCTCCCTCTGTGTCGATCATAGCGCCATTATCAAGTGTCATTTGTGACGATTGGTCCATGTGATTTCCATATGTGTCACCTGCATCCGGGAAAATCATTTGTTGTTGATTAAATATATAGATAAATAAATATTATAATGAATACATGTGTAATGTGATGGCACAGGACATTAATATATTCATTATATCCAAACACAATAATTACAATTAAAATATCAATATTATTATAAAAACCATGTAATTTTATGATAATTAATTGATTTCTTTTAAAAAAATTAATTAAATATTAACATATCGATGCATTCCATTTTTTGAACTCATTTGTCCTTGTGGAGGGTACATAAATAATTGAAAATGCTTTTTATGATGTAAAACATTTCACATAAGTTCTTTCTAATAGGTAAACAATATTAGTACTCTAAATTATTAAATACACCAATAATATGGTGCTAAAGTATGAATCAACATTGATGCTTTGTATACAACATTTGCACTAGTGTAATTATATATCATAAATACATTGAAGTTTTAAAAAAACCACAATACATGGTTGTTATTGTCACCATTAAATTTATAGGACATTTTAGTATGAATGGTATGTATGGCACCATGTATTATTATGCACCATATACAATGTGTGTTTATAAGAATAATAAGCATCATATTACCTTCATCAATCCATTATATAAATGGAACTTATATGTATATGTATTATTATGCACCATATACAATGTGTGTTTATAAGAATAATAAGCATCCTATTACACTCATCCATCCATTATATAAATGGAACTTATATGTATATAAACTTTAACTTGTATGCATCAATGTGTTTATTATTATCATTATCATTATCATGTATTATTATGTGCATTAATAAACATCCTTTGCTATAACCTCTAACCACTCAAAAGTTATACTGAATATATGTTACAACTTGTGAAGGAGTTGTTTATAACGAAAACAAAGAAAATTATATTAGGAAAAGATTGCCAGCAGGCAAGAGAGTTACATTTTTAGCAAGGCAACATAAAACTTCTGCTTTCATACAGAAGGGTAAGGATACTCATGTAACTGTCCTTTCTTATTCTATTTTTCCTCCTAAGATGACAGAACATTCCAACGTATAACGTATATTCTGCAGAAGGTTCCCAATATCAATACACAAAAACCTTATCCATCAAATTAAATAAGCAACGTCTTTCTTGTCCATGGCTACAATAACTGCAAAACACGACAAAAACGTCCCCCCTAATTGGTTTATTAGAGTTGGATGGAAGATATCATCAGTTTTTATGATTTCATTTGATTTGATGGGGGAGAAAACCAATTTCATCCACTTTCACTTTCACTTTCACTCTCTTTTTTTTCAGAGGAAAAAATACCAGTCTTTGTTATTCATATGAATCAAAAGACATCTTTTACAATATCAGCATGATAACAGCGAGAATCCAAAGCCAAATCATGACAGAACATAACAGCAGAAGTATCAATACATATCAGCATGAACTGATCAATCTGAGAGCCACCATCATCATCAATAAATGTCAAACAAAGCAGCAAAAATATAATAAAAAGTCTGAACATAGCAGACTTTTTTCATCATCCCTGTAGTAACAGGTTAGATAGTACTGTGAATTCAAAGATGAACTTCAATCATACATATCAGAGCAGAGTGCTGGCAAGAAGGACTCAATCATAGAACAGAAAGAGATATCAAAT